>CAJNIZ010028768.1:56041-76065 GCA_905231905.1 Symbiodinium pilosum | reverse complement strand
CCCACCCCCCCAAAAAAAAAACAAAATGTGTTTGGTGTTTAGGATTTTGGGGGTGGTGTTTGGGGTTTTGGGTTTAGGGTTTAGGGGTTTAGGGGCTTAGGGTTCAGGGTTAAGGGTGGTATGTAACACTAGGAGACATATAAGACTATGCAGGGGTAGCAGGAATGTAGAGGGCTCTATGAGGACATATAAGGGGAAGGGGATTGAGGGGCTTAGGGTTTAGGAATTTAGGATTCAGGGTGTTGGGTTATGGGAGCAGTATCTGGGGTTCGCAAAAGGGACGTGCACACCCAAGAATCCTATGTATTGTAGTTCAGAGACTTACTGCTTTTGCTCGGGGCTAGGGGTCCGTTTGAAGATGCTGTTTGAAAGTGACTTAACCCTAAACCTTGCACGCGAAACCCTTACCCGTATCCCATCCCCAACATTTCTTACAGAAGAAACTTCATCGTTTTTATGCGGGACGCTTTAACCCCAACCCTTCTCCCACAGCCTTAGAGTTACACCAAATGCTCAATTTCTTGAAGCGAGTTCTATCCCAAATCCGAAAAATCCTGAATTCAACCCTTAACCCTAAGCCCTCTATCTATATATATATACACATGATATACACAAATATATACATATATACATATCTATATATCATAATTACATTTGAAGTCTGAGCTTTCTGCAAGGCCACACCACGAGCTTTGCCACGCGCTGGCAAGATTTGGACCTTGAGAGCCAGGCCCTTTGGGCAGGGTTTAGGTTTTAGGGCTTAGGTTTTTCGTAAACCAGGGTCCGAAGCCCTTTTTTGGAGGGTCCAGTCATACGCATATTTTTATCTTGGGGCCGCCCAAATGCGGATTGAACAAACGCAAGCACAACAAGAGAAAATCTTGCTTGGAGGGCACTTAATATCGGGAGGGGACTACTCCCTCACGACCTTCCTTTCACAAAGACGGTGGTTCCCAAAAATATGTCGGACCCCAACAAAGATACCCATATACTGGGCTTCTTACCCGTCCTAAACCCGAAATCCCAAGAATGGGACTCCTAAGCTTTGGAAGCCCCAGTATGGCCAGTATGGTTTGCTGCCAGCGCTGAGTGTTTTGTACAGCAGCCAGTAGCCAGAAGAACGTCGCCTACAGCATTCCTGGCAAATGTGCTAGCCTTCTTCACTTGACCCCGCCCGTAACCCCGACGTTTGAACCCCAAAATCATAAGCCCCCTACCCAGAAGCCCGCCAGCCTGCCGGAAATCAAAGTTCGTGAGCCCTTAGGCCCAAGACCCAGCTGCAAGCTAGGCTGGCAACCGCAAGACGGAATCAGCCTTAAGCCTTCATTGAAGTCGAAAATACATGGAAAGGAGGTCCAGGAGGTGGTCGGTGCTTATCGACACATTCTCCGGGAACGGCTGCTGTGATTTTTGCATGGCTTAGGAATGGGTCTCTGGGTCTGAGGGTTTAGGGTTTCGGGGTTAGGGGTCAGGGGGTGGAGGATTTTTGGTTAAGGGGTTGGGATTTAGGGTGTGGGAGAGCTATCGCTAGAGCTACCTCGCCCACCCTCCAAAAAGAGAAGTTTTGGGGAATCATCGCCCCCAAGTGGATTTTATATCAGGATACTGAGTACCTAAACACCAAAAGTAGGTAAAATGATGGCCCAAACCCCTAAACATGGCCCTAAAGGCCATTATTCTACATACTTCTGGGGGTCCAAGTAGTTCTTCCTACCATGTTGGCCAAAAATTCTCAGGGCTCATTCACGTGCATGTCAGGAACTCGAAGCCCTAAACCCTCGAAGCCGTAAACCCTAACCCTTGATCCCTAACCCCACATCCCTAAATCCTTAAACCCCTAAAACTTAAACCCTTAACCCCACAAATCCCTAAGCCCTAATCCCTAAGCCCCTAAAACCAAAGCCCTACTCCCTATTAACCCCTAAACCCAACCCTACTAATCCCTAAGCCCTAAACCGTAAACGCCTAAACCCTACTCATGAGCCCTAACCCCTAAACCCTAATCGGGGGGCTGTCAACCTCAAGGGCAGGAAATTTGTACCCCCCGACGCTTGGCCTTTCCTAACTTGATAGGGGCCTAGGGTTTAGGGCTTAGGGTTAGTACTTAGTAGCAGGGGTCATGGGGCTTATGATAGGAGTTACTAGGAATAGTACGTAGTTAGAGTTCGTAGGTCAAAAGATCATCCAAGTCAGGTTTCTACCGGGGTCCCAAATGTCATATTTTCGAATTATATACCTTGTTTTATGGACAAACCCTGAGGGTACAAGGGAGAAGTCCGTCACAAACCTGGAGGGACAGAAGCAACAAACTGCACGTACCAAAAGCGAACGATCCAGACGCTTGCGAATGCGGAACCCCAAAAGGGTCTAAAAGTAGGGGCGCCCTTGTCCGCATGCTGCACGAACTTGGAGCTACAGTCCCCCTTAATAAGTAGATAGATTATGGCCTTGGGTACACTATAATAAGATCCCCAATATGAGCGACCGCTTTTATTATCGTGCAGGAGCCAGGAGCAGGCAGAGATAAAATCCAGGGACATGAGCAAAGCCCTTGTAAAGCGATAGGGCCCCTCAAAAGCGATACACCCGAACTGGACGACAGCAGTGTGCAAAAACCCTGTAAACCGATAGGCACCCCCAAAGCGGTTTTTTTACTTAGCTGTTTACTAATAATTTAGGTAGCTGCTCATATACCCCATATTCTATCTACTTAAGGGGACTATAATGTTTGCAAACCTGACGTTTGAAACCCGGCTGCCAAGCTTCAAATCCCAGAGCTGAAGAAGACTGGTTCTGATGGGAAGGGGGAAGGGGGCTCTGGGGGGCCATTGTAGAAGATTATGTAGGAAAAACTACCGGAATCAAGACTCTCCTCCCTTACCACCACCACTCTAAACCCGAAGCCCTACAGCACCCGAAGCACGGAAGCCTAAACCCTGAACCTCAAACCCGAAGCCATAAACTTCAAACCCTAAATCCAAAACCTCAAGCCAGAAACCCTAAACCTCAAGCCCTAAACCCTAAACCTCAAACCCTAAGCCCTGAACCCTAATCCCTATAAGCCCTATAAACCCTAAACCCTGAGCCCTAAACCCTGAACTCCAAGCTAAAGAAAACCAAGGCTACCAGGCCTTGCACCCGTTGCTACCTCCAAAGTCCTTGAGGCCCTTGGCTTCATTCGAGCTATAGGCTAAGCTCCTTGAAGGGGGTTATAGGAGGTTTAGGGTTTAGGGTCTAAACTCCTTAAAGGAGATTGCGTAGGGTTTAGGGCTTGGGTTTAGGGATCAGGGTTCAGGGTTTGGGTTTAAACTCCTTAAAGGGTGATATATAGGGGTACTATAGGGGTTGTTATAGGAGTTTAGTCAATAGTGCATGTGAGGTTGGTTCTTCACAAACTAAGTTGGATAGCAGACATCTTGTGCCGCACAAGCCCAAAGTGCCCAAAGAGGCTCCCGAAGCTCTGTACTTCCTCAGGCATAGGACATAAAGGGTGGCGCATGTTTTCCTGCATCGACAGTAGGGCTTAGGGTTTAGCATTCCGCTGCTTCCTCATACAACCCTAAAAACCTTCACCCTTAAACCCTAGGCCAGCCCTTTGGGACCCAAAGTCCCTATGCTGGGCTACTTGGATATCGAAAAACCCCCTTAAACCCACTAAACCCTACCCTTACGAACAAAACATCGAACATGGTTCAGGGTTTAAGGTTTAGGGTTTAGGGGGGTTTAGGGTGTATAGTCCCCCTTGAGGAGATAGAACATGGGGTATATGGGGATCTTATGATAATATTCCCAAAGCTATATTGTATCTACTGATGGGGGGCTGTAGGGGGTTTAGGGTTTAGGCTTCCAAATCTAGCCTTCATCCACAGTTTAGGGCTGGGGGGGGGGTTTGGGGCAGGTTTAGGGTTTAGGGCTACGTGTTTTGGGCTTAGGGTATGAGTCATGGATTTTTTAACATTCACTGTATGAAATTCCTCATAGGGACCTTCGCCGTACCTTTGTAGGCCCCATACAGTATATCCTGCGAGTCCCTTAGACGCCCCGAAGTTGAAAAGCAAGTTCCCGAACTGCAATACTACGAGCCTAAATGCCCGCTAACAGGACCTCTGCCAGCTATAGTCTAAACTTGTAGTATTCCCCTTAACAACCCCTACAATCTCCTACACAACCCCTTTGAGGAGTTTAGATTACAGCTCGTGTAGGGGCTTAGAGGATGACCAAGTATCTTTATGGTATAGGGAACCTGAAACAAGCCTCAAACTGAAATCGGTAATGGCTAAACCCTAAACCTGGAACCCTATAAGCCTTAGCCCCACCTCAGGCCTGGTTAAGAGCAGTTGGAGGCTCTTGCATGTGGATGTTGTTTCTTCAAGACACTCTTTCGGACTTGGGGCTCCAAATATGCTAGGAATTTTTAGGTGAGTCCTGCGCTCCTCACATAAGCCTACTACAAGCTGTATGCAAAGAGTCCTACCTGGTAGCTCCCCACCTGAAGTTCCCTCTACAATGGTTCAAGCGAGGTCTGAAATGCAAACTTCCTTGCCCAAAGTAAACATCATGTGGGTGGTTGTCAAAAATTATGGTCCCTTTTGGGGTCCCTATTATAATACGGCCCCTAATATTTAGGACATGCGGGAGCTGTCCCGCCCCAGCCTGATCTAAAACCCTAATCAATCTCCCTAAACCCTGCGCATTCCTTATGACGACGTTTGTACATATATCATATATGAGCTCTCGTCTCAACTCCTCAAAGGGGGGGTTTCCAGGGGATTATATCGGGGACTACTATAGGGGTCATTAAGGGGGATACTAAAAGTTTAGACTTTAGCTCATATGCATCCATCCCTAGAACTTGCTGAAGGGTCCCAATGTTCCTCACCCTCAGGCCTAAAACCCTGCAATCCCACAGCCTTAAGCCCTAGAACCCTAAACCCTAAAACTCTACGCACACCTAAAAATCCCATACACCCCATACACCCTAAAGCCCTATAACCCTGAAAGCCCTGGAACCCAAAACCCTCAAACCCTCAAATCCCAAACCCCCTTTTCTGCAAAGCAGACCCTAAACCCTAAACCTTAAAACCCAAAACCTTATACCCTAAACCCTAAAACCCTAAATCCCAATGCCCTATACCCTAAACCGCGTGAAGGTGCACCGGGCAAGCCTGGAGCCCCATCCTCCGCGCTACCGAGCGCGCTTGGAAGCCTCCAACGAGGAACCAGGGTTTGAACTTGCTTAGGGTTCAGGATATAGTGTTTAGGACTTAGGGTTTAGGGTTTAGGATTCAGGGTTTAGGATTTAGGGTTTAGGATTTGGGGTTTAGAGGGGTTTAGGCTAAAACCTAAAACCTTAAGACATTAAATCCTGAAGCTTAAGCCATGAGGCGTCAACCATGAATCACTAACCTGAAGCAGCCATTAAACGCTAAACCGTGCGGTTCGGGTTTGGTAGTTTTGGGGTGGATTTGCCCCCAAGGTTGTTTTCAAAAGGCGGCTGGCGTTTAGGATAGTGGGGCTCGCAAGGGTTTAGCCAATTGCGGCAGGATGTACAGGCTTTTGAGTGTGTGCTGGGCTTGGCGGGCTTGCAGTATCCCTAAAGGTTTAGGGATTTGGGGTTTAGGGTCACACCGATTCAGAAGCGTTTGGTAACCGCAACCCCCAAATTCCGCCCTTACAAAATCGGATGCGAGCCCAAGAGTCCTATTTCTTGGTGGGGGGGCTTCCTAAAACTTGTTTATACCCCACACTCGGTTGAGTCCCTATAGATCCGAAATAACCTGTTTATGCCCCGCATTTGGTTCACCGATAACTCTCTAAACACTCCTTAACCCCCAAAGCGTAAACCCTAACCCTAAACTGAGGCCCCATGTGTTGGACCCCCTTGCGCGCAGTGCAGACATCAAAAGTCCGAGGGGTTACATTCCCCCAAACTAACATGGGAACCCATATATTCCCCTTTTTGAGGGACTGTAGTCTTTATAGAGCCCTTTTGGGTTTCCATGTTAGTTTCCGGGAGTGTAAAACACAAATCTGACTCCTCTGAGGAGTCCGGCCACATTATCTGCACTGCCCTGCTCTGGCGGGGTGATGTGGAGGAGGAGGATCCCAGCTTGGCACGGTTTAGGGCTTAGGAATTAGGGCTAAGGATGTAGGATTCCGGATTTAGGGTCTAGGGTTGAGATTTAAGGTTTAGGGCCTATACACTCCAGATCCTAGCTTGGCGCACAAGGTTTAGCGTCTACCCGAACCACAAAAATTGCTGGCGTTTAGTAAGGAATAAGGGGACATAGTATATAGTAGAAATGGAGGGGTTATATAGGCATTATGTTCCCTTATTCCCTACTAAGAACCCGTAAGACGAGTATGTAGAACAATTGCCTTCTGGGCTCCGGAAAGAGGGGCCCAACCCTATGCCCTAAACCCTAAAACCCTAAACCCTCCCCATATCAAACCTTTGAAAGCCAAAGCCTGAGGATCTCCTCCTCCCTGGCTTCACGTACCACGGCTGCTGTCTAAAGATGCTGGGGCTTTGGGTTTAGGGCTTTAGGGCATTAGGGTTCAGGGTTTAGTGCTTAGGGCATAGGATTCAGGGTCGGATTTAGGATTCAGGGTCTTGGGCTTGGAGCTGATGATTTTGGGCGAGGAATTTTGAACTTAGGGTTGAGTAGTTGCATGTTGTCCGCTGATTTGGCTGTATGTTTTACTTTAGGTGGACCCCTGACCCAGTAATAGTGACTGTAAGAGATAACGGTGATTGTATTCAGGTCTTCTTATACTCATATTTTACCACGGGGGGTCCTCTTATGTTTTACTGCACTGTCGTTTGTTGGCTCGGGGTTCGTGCTTGTGGCTGCTGGGTGCTCAGGTCGCAGGGACGTTCAAACCCGAAGCCCTTCAATGAACAGATGACCGGCACATGCAAAACCCATTTGACCAGAAGACATCTGGACCCTGAAGCCTAAAGTCTGAAACCTACAGCAACCCCAGTTTTCTCATGAGGACGAGAAGCCGTATCTAGCTACCCTCCCACAACTGCATATGGAGACCGAAAAATGCCACTTTTTCAAAGGGCAGCGGTCTTTTGTAAGCTCTCTTTGGGCTTCCATGTCAGATGTCATTTCAAGCTGGAAATGACATATACAAAATGTCAAAACTATTGTTCGTCTTGGTGTCTTCAGTATGGTACAGCGTGCCCGAAACAGAGGGCCATATGTTTGACAGCCCCCTGCACACTTCTGCCATGAAATTTGATTGCACCCAGAAATCGTCAACTCCGGGCTCAGCAACTGAGTACACAATATGGTACATGTTACAATCCTCCCTTAAGTAGATAGAATATGGCTTTGAGTATATAATAATAAGATCCCCATATACACCATATTCTATATACTTAAAGGGAACTATACGCTCAGATTAATCTGGCCTAGGGAACTCAGCAACATGGGGTATGTTTAGCCCCAGAGCCCTTGACAGTCCCCCCCTGAACCCTAAACCCCATCGAAGGCAGTTTGGGCCGCCGGTTCGATCTCTCACCTGCGGCAAAGCGGGAGAGACACCGGAATTTGCAGCTTGGCTTGCGATTCTATCTTGGCATTATATAGGGTTCAGGGTTTAGGGACCGACTAGGTATTACGAAAGACTAAGGGCCCAACTGCCAAAAGACTCCGACAAGGGCCACCACATTGCGCAGGGATTGCTAGTCGCAAAGCATTGGCTTTGATAAGCAGATATGGGTCTTTCCATAAATAGAGGGCCCTTAGCGGCCACTAACTTCTAAGTTCTGGAAACTCGGAGATGATTTCACACAGTGGCGTTCAGGGATTTCTGAAGGATTGATATGATGCTCAGCGGGTGGTTTGTTTAACACCTCCTGCTGGGGCCCCTGGGGGCTAGTCTTGTCGTCTTGTAGAGCTGAGCAGCTTCAAACGTATGCGAATTAAAGTGTTTAGGGTCTAGGGTTAAGTAATGTAGGAGCCTACATGATTAGAATAACAGAAGTTCGCTCATATAACATGACAGGCCAGCACCTTACCTCAGCCCTCAAAACCCTAAACCCTAAGGCCTTAACCCTCTGCCTTAAGCACTAAACCCAAAGCTCGAATCCCTGAAGTGTAAGCCTTAAGCCCTAAGCCCCAAATCTCTAAACCCTAAGCCCCAACCCCCAAATCCATTGAACCGTGAACTAAAACATATTTGCTCCAGATCCTCAGCCTGATCCGAGCCTTTCTCACCCCGGGGCTGGCTTCGGGGTTTGGGGGCTTAGGGGCTCAGGGTTTAGGGTTTAGCGGCTTAGGGTTTAGGGGCTTAGGGTTTAGGGTTTAGGGGCTTAGGGTTTAGGGTTCAAGTTCAAGTTGTGGTGTTCATCCATATTCGACATGCTACAGCTGCATGGCAAGTTCTGGCTTCAGGAAACTGAGTAAAGTAGGTATGAGTAGCCAACCCATAACAACTTGAAACACCATATGAGAGAACCCACAGGGTCTAGGCTTTAGGGCTTCAGGGCTTAGTGTAGGAGACAATCATTGCAAACTGTCCGTAACTCTCGCAAGAATCTAAACCGTTTATTCGGTGAGCGGCCTTCCCTAAGCACCCACCCTGTGAACTTCGGAGACGGCCCTACACCTAAAACCCTAGACCCTACCCCACGTTAAGGGTTGAGAGGTCCGGCCTCGAGTTTCGATGTAGGGGAGTTACAGGAGGGGAGTCACCATGTAGGGACCTGATATACGCCTCATATGCCCAGTATGTAACTCCCCATTGTCCCCATAATTATACCCCATATACCTTATCTATCTCTATATATATATATGTATACATATATGTGCACATATGTTTACATAGAGAGTCCACCCCCAACCGTGCATGTTGGTCCTAAGTTGATCAGAGTCTCGGCTCTAAAAGGCTGTCCCGAACATCAGTCCAACTTTCTGTGGAAAATGTGGGTTAAGGGTTCAGGAGTTGAGGGAGCCTTAAGCCCTAAACCCTAGGCCCTGATTGGGGTCTAAGGTTCAGAGTTTAGGGAACCTTACCCAAAACCCTAAACCCTAAACCCTAAATGGAATCTTAAACCGTAAACCCTAGGTCCTAAATGTAGAAGCAAGGTTCGGGAGGAGGCTTCAAACAGGAGCCCTGAAATGCCCTAACCCAAGCCCAAGAAGAGAACCGCCCCTTTGTTCCCAAAGGGTTTAAGGTTTTGGGTTTTAGGATTTTGGGTTTAGGGTTTTAAGGTTTAGGGTTTAGGGATTAGGCCTCAAGCCTGACTTCTGAGGTTTGGGAGGACGCGCGGACCTAGCGGCACATGGACAAAAAGCGCAGCACGCCGCGTTCCAGGGTTTAGGATTTGGGGTTTAGGGTTTAGGGTCTGGTCCCTCTGTAAACCCCAGATCCTTAGCTAACGTTGTTCATTAATAGGCCCTAGAAACCCCAGTTACCTAATTAGTCAAAGGAGCTTATATAGGGGATTATCTAGGAGACGACTATAGGGTTGAGGGTTTAGGGCTCCCAGTTACCTAAATAATTGGTTACTGGGCTATGTAATTATCCGGTATATAGAACACAGCATTTATTTAGGTAACTGAAGCCCTAGGGATCTTCATTTGAATACTTGGAGGGTCAGGGGCACGTAGTAGGTAGGTTAGTAGCCCCTTAAGCCACATGCTACCCCCAACTATCCCCATTATCAGCCTACTTACTAAGTCCCAATGGCCCTAAACCCCAGACCCGAAACCTTCTCCTTACGAAGACCCCATGACCTTCCAAGTATTGAGTATCCTTACGGCAGGCCGATATCAAGTCATTGAAGTCAGACTTTAACTTTGTGGGTTCAACTAATACCCCCCCTCTATACTACCCCCCCCTAAGTCCCCTCCTTAATTAAGGTTACTTAGGGATAATTAGGCTTAGGTAAGGTTAATTACTGGGTTGCTGTTAAGGAACTTATATTAAGTTACCATAATGGGCATATGTAGTAATTAATAGGGTTCCCCAAATATAGTAACTTAAATTAAGTCACTTAACAGCAACCCAGATTAAGGGGGAACCCATGGTAACTACAGCTCCATCAAAGGTATAGGCTGGAGCTTCTTTGGAAGTTTGGGGATTTAGGATTCAGAGTTTAGGGATCAGGTTTCAGGAGTTTAGGGATCAGGGATTTAGGGTTTATGAATGTCAGTTTATAGGGTTTGGGGATTTAGGATTTCGGGGTTGAGGGTTGACATTTTTAGAAGTTTATATGGGTTTAGGTCTGCAAACTGCAATTGCAGGCATTCAGAGCACCCCCGGAGCAAGCAAGATGAATGCTACTTTCCCAAAAAATAAGGGGACCCTAATGTAATTAGACCCCAATAAGCTATAGTCCTTACTACCCTAAACCCCTAAAAGGGACCTCCAATTTTGGGAAATTCCCGAATTTGCCGAGGTAGGGCAGGCCCGAAAAATCTACGGCTTAGGGCTTAGAGCTTGAGATTTAAGGTTTAGGGATTGAAGGTTTAGGGATTTAGGGATTAAGGGTTCCCTCAACCCTAAACCCTAGGGTTTATGGCTTATGGGTGCGGGGGAGTGAGGGATGCAGGGATTCAAGGCTTAGGGTATCCCAGAGTCCCTTCCTTAAGCCTTAAGTAAGCCGTATCCCCCCAGCAGCGCTGAGCCCCTATAAACTCTCATCTCTATGTGAATATATATATATATATATGTGTGTATATAGGTGTGTGTGTGTGTATATAACAACCTCCCACTCGGACATACAAAGTACCTTGAACCCTATTTAGACATTAAATCCTTCACCTTCACCTTTTTTTCCTACCCCTAAGGCTCCAAATAGCCCCATGTATGTGACAATTATACACTTTGGGACCCAGTGTAGGTCTTATTTATCGACATACCACTATGGGCTATTAGACCCTAAGATTCCCTATTAGGATCCTATTTAGGGTAGATTACTGGGCTGCTGTTAAGGAACTTAAATTAAGTTATCATAATGGGTATATATCGTAATTAATAGGGTTCCCCAAATATAGTAACTTAAATTAAGTTACCATAATGTGTATATATAGTAATTAGTAGGGTTCCACAAATATAGTAACTTAAACTAAGTTCCTTAACAGCAGCCCAGATTAAGGTACCCATAGTGGTAGAGCCCCAGGGTACAGCTCCTACCAGGTCATGGAAGTCGTGGCCGGGAAGGTTTTCGGCCAGGGTTTAAGAACCCCCCCTCCCTTTAAGGGCCTTAATGCGAGGATCCCTAGTGTAATTTCTATTAAATTCCCCATATACTATAGTAGCTTCCATTTTTTCCCATAATCCCTATATTCCCTATTATAATCTCTATGAATGGGAGGGGGTGTAAAAATCACATGGGTCGACATGAGGGTCCAGGTTAGGAGTTGCACCCTTCAGGGGTTTTGGCGTCTCAGGGGTCATGTGGATTCAGGGTATAGGTGGATGCTTACTTTCACGCTTACTGGGTAGGCCCTTGGGATATTTAACATGTTCCTTAACGGCCTTAATAGTGGAGCATATATACTAATATTTTTCAATTGGTTTTGGGTGCCAACCTAGTAGCTGGATGCTTACTTTCGCGCTTATTGCTGGGGATCAGGGCCATTCAGGAAGTGTGCGACGGTGTTTCTGGAGAAGGGCTAAGCAGGTGACTTGTCAACATTTTGCTTGTACTTGTCTCAGCTCAAGCCTACCTGGACCCCCAAAGTATGCAGAATAATTGCCTTTTGAGCTCTATTTAGGAGTTTTGAGCCATTATTTTACCTACTTTGGGGGTTTAGGTAGTCCTTGAACCCAACGGCATGAGAAGGTTCAGTCAGACCAGGAGCTCTACGTTTAGGGTTTCGGGTTTAGGGTCTCAGCCCCATAAGTTCAGCGAACTGCCTACTTTTCATACCGTAAGCGGTGAAACTCTTACATCAACAGTAATTAATAGGGCAGCACGCCAACACCCAACTTAGGACCCCGCTATGAAAACCTATTAGTATTACTATTGTCATATGACAGTGGTAGGGCCGTCGTCTGGGGCTGAGGAAACCAAACCTTGTTCTTCAAGCTGTAAAATGTTGCCTAATCCCTACAAAGTTCCTGGCTAAGATTTACGTAGCCCCTATATAACCTTGTTTTGGGAGTGGTTGGAATCCAATAGTATGTTTGGAGTAATTTTCAGGTTGAGAATTTCACCCATGCTCTTTTCCACCCGAAACCCCGCCTATATAACTCCTGCAAACCCCGTAAAGGCACCTCATAACCCCTCTAAAGCGACCCTAAATGTGAACCTAAACTGAACCCAAAACCCTAAACCCTGAAGACTAAACCCTAAACCGTGTGTGTGCCTTATTGCTACTGCCTCTGGGGAGTCGACTGGAAACCAGGGCTACCCAGGGGGCTTCAATTTCCGCATGCAGGGATTCCTTCAGTACTGTGGAAGAGTATCTCCGGCCTTACGAACGTTCGTACTCTGGTGCAGCCGGAAAAAGGCTCGACAAAAAACAAAAAACAAACTAAACCGTAAACCCTAAGCCCAAAGCTGACGGCCAGCCTTTGGACGTCATCGTCGAAGAGAGGATTTGCGGCCCGCTGAAGATGCGAGATACCGGCTTCAAGGTGTCAAAGGACGGGTGAACTTCTGGGATCTGCTTAGGGTCTAGGATTTCGGGTTTAGGGTTAAGGGTTTAGGATTTGGGGTTTAGGATTTAGGGTTTAGGATTGAGGGCTTAAAGTTTGGGATTCAGGGCTTAGGGTTTAGGATGCAGTGGGGAGGACTTTAGGGCTCGGGGTTTAGTGCTTGGGGTTTAGGTTTAGGATATGGGTTTCGGGCCTTCGAGGTGCGAAAAAGGCGGGGTTGCATAGCTCTTGTAGTTGGAACTTGCTGCTGGAGTTGGCTGGGTTATGTGTTTGGGGTTTAGGGGTTTAGGGTTTGGGGTTTAGGGGTTCAAGGTTTAGGGTTGGGGTTTTGGGTTCGAGTCTTGTAGTATGACTCAATTTGAATTGGCAGCTGGGGCGACAGATGGCTGATATTAGAACTTTGCTTCAGGGGTCCTACAAGAATGTAGACACCTGACTAATAATCCCCTTTCCCTTTCATACGAATTATAATGCGGATCCTAATGTAAAACCCCAAACCCTAAACCCTAAACCCTTTCCAGTTTTTTGTTTCCCAGCACCCGCCCGAGGCATGAAGCCCTTGGAAGCCTGAAGCTCCCAATCCTACGTAGAACTTCTTAGGATTTAGGGTTTAAGGGTTTAGGGTTTATAGGATTCAGGGTTAAAGGGTTTAGGGTTTATAGGATTCAGGGTTTAAGGGTTTAGGGTTTAGGGTTTACAGGATTTAGGGTTGATTTAGGGGCTTAGTAAGTACATTACTAATGGGGATAATTGGGGTTATTATATGGCTTATAGGGATTGTTCACCTGCTTAGTAAGTCCCCTTGACCCTCCAAGCAGGGTTTGGGACAAATTCTGTGATACTGCTACTCGTGTACGTGAGCTACTCTCAAGAACGTGGGAACTTTGTTGGTGGTGACGGTACTGCAGCACTTCGTACTTTGGGGTCCAACAAATGGAATGTAATTGCCGAAGCTAGCCACGTGACCATCTTCATCGCAGTGTGCAACCGCTGCGCAATGTAAAAGCCTAACTACCAACAATGGTCAAGTAACATTTCCAACATTCGTAAAACTTCTCACTGTATCATATATCCTAAGTCTCAAGTCTTGTTGTGTAGGCCTCTACTTCCTTTCCCCGTCATCCCAAATGGGCGCCCGCGGAATCCTCGGAAAGTGCCAGTGGAAGCTGCTTGAAGGAGCACGCCGGGAGGATAGGGACGGAGCCCCAGCTTGCCAGAGTTAGGGTTAGGGTTTAGGGTTTAGGGTCTATAGGGTTTGGTGTTAAGGGTTCTTCTAATCATGGATCCCTAATCATGGATCCCTAACATAAGCGTTATATGGGAGTATGCAGGGATTTCCTGCCCCAACACAGGAGAATCAAATGGGACAGATAATGGAAAACAACGAAATGGATAGCACTATATGTAGGTATGCTTTTCCAGAGCCTCTAAGTACCAAGAATTGGATACTTGTGACTTTGGTACTAGGAATTCAAGAAATGTAGACTTGTGATTAAATCCCCCCTTAAAAGGAGGGGGGTTATTAATCACGGGTCTACCGTATAACTACCCTAAACCCTAAACCGCGCAGTGTATGATAGTTACGCACTTGGAGCCCTCAAGGGCCGAGGTCTGTGGCATTTTAGGACCAGCGCATTTGATATCAAGGCTTGGGGCTGGTGGGGCTTAGGGTTTACAGGGTTTAGGGGTTTAGGGTTTACAAGGTTTGGGGTTTATGGGGTTTGGGGGTTATCGGGTCTACGGTAGGATTTTAGGTTTTAGGATTTTAGGTTTTTAGGGTTTTGGGGTATAGGGTTCAGTTCTCGAAATTCGGATTCCAGTCAGGGTGCAAGAAGCAGGCAAGCGACTGTTCAAATTAGGTACAAACCCCGCATGACATGAGTGTTCAAATCTATCACAACTTCGAGAGGATGAAGGTACTTAGAGTCTTCGGCATATTTAGTAAAACCCTTGACCCCATTTCCTGGAACCCATAAATAACCCAGAGGCCACTCACTGCAGTTCTTTTTTTGTGTTTAGGGTTAAGGGCTTAGCGATTAGGGTTCAGCGTTTCGGGTAGGGGTTTATAGCTCCAAGAACGGAGAATCACATGGAAAAGACAATGGAAACTGTTATATAGGGGGAGTATGTAGGGATATGTCGGGGTATACAGAGATATATCAGGTTCCAACCATGGATACCGAATATGGGCCTCATTATGGGCCCTCAATTCGGCTTGTTGGGCTTCACAAAATGAGTTATATATCATATACAACAGGTCCATAGGTATTTACGGACTCCAGGAGTAAGGGGCCCATACCACAGAGACTCTAAACCCTAAAACCTTAAACAAAGAAACTAAACGCTAAATGCGCCGAGGCCTTGGTACAAAAGTGTGGAGATTGAGGGTAAGCCTCAAATCGCTCATCGCTGGATGCTGAGATATGAGGTTTAGGGTTTGGGTTCGTTCTTTAGGGTTTAGGCTTGTGCTTCCACAAATAGAAGGACCCTTGATGCCCCAAGATGTTGTGATTCTTCAAGGTGTTACTGGCAGCCTAAGTGGTGGCCCCTTCGGCGGAAAAGAAGTGACATTAACCTCTCAGGCTCAGCCAATCAAGCGCGGACCTACCCCAGCCACTCAGCCACTCCAGCCCCCGCCCAAAACTCAGCCACCCAAGACTTACTCGCAGATATTATACAGCCACCTAAGCGCTACCCCAGCCACTTAGCCACTGCATGGCTAGATGGTCGGGGTGCAGTGGGGCAGGGCGTTAGTAGCTGAGCGGCTGACGTCACGGCTACTCTTGAGCCATTAGCTATGCCAATACTGGAGGGAGTGAGGGAGGGAGGCGGGGAGAGAGAGAGAGAGAGACCAAGAGGTAGCTCCACCATCTTCCTTTGAGACACGGTGAAATTGGCTACAATTCAAAGCGCAAAGAAGACGCCATTTTGCCCGAAGGCCTAGATGTCGTAGACCCTGGCGGTGAGGCCAGTGGCTGGGCGGAGAGCTCAGGAAACTCCAGTTAGTTTTAACGAAGCCTGGGCTGCAGGGGCGAAGGGTTCCTAAACCCAATGAATGCAGAAGCCTGGCCAATTCCCAATATCCTCCTCGTAGAAGGAATATACAGCTAGCCATGAAGGCAGCCCTCATGTAAGTTCAGGCCTTAGGGAGATCATAGGATGAGGTCATGCTTCGTACTGATAGTCTTGGTAACGCCAAACAGGATAAACCCCTAACCCTTATGATTCCAGCTTGAACACCGAGCACTCAGCCCTACATCCTAGACCCTGACCTCTAAACCCTAAATCCCAGACCTCAAAACCCAAACCGTGAGCTCTAAACCTAAAAGCCTCCTATTCATCCGACACCTTCTCTGGGGATCTAGGTCTATACATTGACATAGAAATTTGCCTGGGCTTTCCATACTCTTTACCGACTCTAGATTTGGATCCCTAGGGTTATTAGAGCCTCCAGAACTGGGTCTCCGTGGTTCATGGCTTAGGCTCGGGAATCGTTTAGGGTTTAGGGATTTAGGGTTCATACATATAGCCCCAATACTGGAGAATCAAAAGCAAAAGGACCTGGAAACTAAAATGGAAGCTGGAGAATGAGGTGCTTTGGTAGGGACTTGGGATGAACCCCAAACCCTAGACCCCCAAGGTTTGTATTGTGGTATGTGGGTGGTTGTCAAAATTATGGTCCCTTTTTGGGTACCCTAAATATTAGGTGCCGTATTATGATAGGGATCCAAAAAGGAACCATAATTTTGACAACCACCCATATGGTTCCTCAGGAATTTGGGTGAATGTATGTCTGTGGTGTCCAATTTAGGGTCCAGGTTTAGGGACCATGAAATTAAGATCCCGCCATGTGTGGTGTTGAGGGTTGACCTTACTTGGAGGGGTGGGAGACTTGGTAAGTAAGTGGGTCCAGAAGTGGAAGAGGTCGGGTATAGGGTTTAAGGGTTTAGGGCCATTGGTGTACTGTTGGGGGTTCAGAATTTAGCGTTGCCAGATTTGGGTGCCCCAATGATTTGTGGATCTCCTTTGTTGGGCTCCTGGGTTTCTTTGGAAAAAGTTAAGAATCCTTTTTTTTCGCGGAACCCCAGAAACTGAAAACCCCGGCAAACCAGGAACGACTTCACAATTTCGGGGAGCTTGTGAAAGCAGACGGATGGGGCCACAGGGTATTGTTGAGGGCTTTCGGTTGGGTGATTGACTTTTCTTTGGTCAGGGCTTCCAGGGTTTAGGGCAGGGAAAATCTACAGGACAACGTGCAGATAGAACGCTCTTAAGGCCGTAACGGGCTAAGGGCCAAGGCTTTTCGCAAACAAACTGATCATTTCTTCAGGGAAAAGTTTGAAGTGTATATGAAGTAACGTGTAACTTGTCTTGACGTAACCTTCTGTCCAACTACGCGGAGCCATTCGAAGTACCAAAGGAACATAAAGCAATGCAATACAGCACCAACAGCTTTTGAGTTCCTGGTGAACCACGGAGACTCCCACTGAATCCTGGCACGGCTTACCTTACAGCACCAGAAAAAGACAGATTGCTGCCCTTAGGTCGGGAACAATGTCTCAAAAGTACTGCCGGAAGCTCAAAACTTCCGCGTTTGGATCGCAGGGTCCAGGACTAACTATGCAGCTCAGGAAGCAGGATCAAATACGAAATGCTGTGCGGCAGCATTAGATGAGTTGCGCTGCCTAGACCCCTTTACACCCTATAACCCTTTCGGATACCAAACTCTATATCTAGTATTTTCCGGAGACAACAGCACGTACCTTAATTCCTTAACCGGAAGCCCCCCCCCTGCACGACGCGTAATACTGGGTAGGCTCTTGGGGCTCGACGCTTGGCCTTTCCCATCCTTAGGAGCCTCTAAAACTGGGATATAGGTACCCACTGGGGTAATATCAGGGTTATAATGCGGTTATATGGCGATAAGACATAAAAGAAAATGGAAACTATTACAATGGGCTATATGGGGTTTAGGGTTCAAGGTTGTTAGGGGAGAAGGTCTCCCAAAAGTAGGGGTACATGTTCGGGTCTATATTGAGGGCCCCACAATTATGGAAACTACTGCATATAGGTTTCTTAGACAATATGTACATCTTGCTTCATGGGCCTTTCTTGAAGTGATTTGTACGTGGGAAGGTTGTAGCTTCCTGTTTGGCAAATCCCCTGTCTAGTCTGTCTGCGTGTGTCCTTTGAGGGTGAGCACATGTTTCCGATCTCCAATTAATTGGGACGTTGCCGCGTGTGGTTGCACATGCCCCTAACCAAGCAGGATCCAAAACCTCTTGTGCGATCTCCCTGAAAGCCTTGTGCTGTGCGCAGAATCCTTTGTTCTAATTGATAGAGAAATT
Organism: Symbiodinium pilosum; assembly: GCA_905231905.1. Taxonomy (NCBI): domain Eukaryota; class Dinophyceae; order Suessiales; family Symbiodiniaceae; genus Symbiodinium; species Symbiodinium pilosum. Next base: position 58,093 of record CAJNIZ010028768.1, on the reverse strand, counting down.
CTGTCATGATCCCATTTTAAGAGTAGTCGTTATCAAGGAGATGGGGTGTTTCAGTCTTAGTGAATGAATGGAAGGGTTGCAGGGTTTATGTAGAAACTCCTGTAGAGATCAATTCCTACACGCCTACTAGCCACCAGCACCATAATCCGAAGCTCTGAACTAAATTCGAGACGCACTAAACCCTATACCGTGAGCCGCACAGGGCTAGTTTTTTGCACTGGCACATCAAGACGCACCCCACCCAGCCCTTAAGAGTCACCCAAACGGATGCACTGCACCTAAGCACAGCATGTGGGCAATAGTCTAAACTCCTTGAGGGGGATTATCTAATGGACTGCTACTATAGGGGTCATACATCGTGTGGTATCTCGAGTTCGGGGTGAGTTTTGAGGGGTTCAGTCCACCATCTGCTTTGATTGAGGGGACTCCATAGATAGGGATAGGGGCTCGCATTAGGAGACCATGTGGGACGTTGCGGAGGCCTTGGGGAGGTCTCAGGAAGGCCTTGGTATGCATTCTTGTCACATCAGGCCCCTTAACGGTTGAGGGGCAGAAGGATATTGCTCCCCCAGGCCTTTAGTAGCATATTTTTGAAAGTCACCCTGAGGCTTCCTAGAAATTATCCAACAGTATCATAGGGTACTGGTACCACATGTTGGATTCTACTTTCTAGATCCTGCCAGGGCCCTGAGGTCAGGAAGAGGCAAGACCTTGCCACGGTTCATATCTTGTGGGGCTACAAATTTGAAGCTGGGGGAAGGCCGTTTGTCCTTACTACTAAAGGTGCAAGTAGCCAATAAGGAGAATATATACTTCCCCAAAACCTGTACTACAATTGTTGGTGCCAAAACCCAAAGTAATCACCCAACAAATACATGGATGGACCCTTTGGGGGACTTGAATCAGGGACATACCCAGGTGGGTTGCCATGTACCCCACATGTAAGGCTCCTTGAGACCCTTCCAAGACCTAGGTCAGCGGGCGGTACCGTCGATGTGCCCCTCGTGATGCGAGGGGGAATGGCCGGAGACCAGTGAGCAAACACATGACAGTACTTGCAGGGTGATTTAGTAAGTAAGTTAAAAATAGGTATAACCAGGATTATTATTTGGCTTCTAAAGGGTTATAAGTTGTAAGTATACTTACCAAGTCCACCTGACTCTGAAAGTAATCTGCGCCCCCCCCCCCCCCAATTTCTGAACCACTATAAGGTCTCATTTGGGGAATGCGGAATACTAGGGGGTGGGAGTGTAACATCAGGGGAAGAGTGGAGCAGCGCAAGGGCAAATGGCAGGGGTCTCCATCAGCAGGCTTTCCCTAGTTGTTGGTTTCTGGTGGCGTTGTGAGTCTGTATAGTCCCCCTTAAGTAGATAGAATATGGCTTTGGGTATATTTGAATAAGATCCCCATATACCCTATATTCCATCTACTTAAGGGTGACTATATCCCTAAACCCTAAATCCTAAATAGTAGTTTCCCTTTTCTTTTCCACTATCCCTAGATAGCCCCTACAACTTCCCAGCCGCAGAACCCCTAAACCCTAAACCCTAAAGGGCAGTTTGAGCCGGGTCCTCGTCAAGGTTAGTGCTTGGTGCCCTTCACAGACCCTAAACCCTAGAACCTGGACCCTAAACCCTTACAGTCCCGCTTAAGCAGATAGAACCCTAGGTCCCTTTAAGGGGGGATATAGGGGCTATATCATAGGGATAATGGAAAAGAAAATGGAAACTACTATTTAGGGTTTAGGGGTTATAGTCCCCCTTAAGTAGATAGAATATGGGGTATGTGGGGATCTTATTGTGATATAATACATCTGTAGCTTATGTTGGGGTACACTCATGGTTCAGGTTTGGGGTTATTATAACCATTTTCGGGTCAAGGGCTTCATGGTCGGTTATTAACCAGCAACCTCTCAGGGTTTGAGGTCCAGGGCTTCGATGGGGCCATGGTTTTTTTTTATTCAAAGGGTTGGCTCTACCCTGGTTTGGCTCGCCCCTTACGGATTTCCTACAAGTTCTTGCTTTCAATGGCTCTTGGTTCTTTGCCCCTCGA
>CAJNIZ010028768.1:28370-39162 GCA_905231905.1 Symbiodinium pilosum | reverse complement strand
CTCGCAAAAGTGCTCTTGTCATAAACCACCGCAAATCCCAATTACGTGTACCCAAAACGTGAAACCATAGTATATGTTATAAGCCATAGGGGTTTTCCAGGCCCCTGGAAGGTGTCCAGGGGCCTCCAGGGGTTCCAGGACGAAGGCTTCTTGGGCCAAGCACCAAAAACGGAACGAAAAATGCGCGCGGCCAACCTTGAAATTCCACGCGGGATGGTCAGGCTGGACTAGGCCACCCACCATGGAGGGGGGGGGTGGGGGTGCGCCAGGGAAAGAGGAGTAGAGGGGGAGGCCTCCAGGGGCCTCCAGGGCCTTTAAGGGGCAGGCGTTTCCAGGGGGCCTCCAGGGGTTTTTGTAGCAGGGGTCTCACACTGCCACAAAAAAATTGTGCCCTCCCGCGTACTGCCAAAGCCTCGAACCCTGGGCAAGGCTGAAATTTGATGCGGATGGTCACGCTGGACTAGGCCACCCACCATGGGGGGGGGGGTGAGGTCCGGCAAAGTTTCGGGCGTCTGGGGAAGTAGGGGGTTGAAAAAAGGGATTATGGGTGTATAGTAACATAGCCAAGAATAGGGTTGCCGTATCATAAGAACTTAATTTTAGTTCCTTAACAGCAACCCTGTCGGCGCCTGAGTTCGGCGCAGGCTTGTGGGGAAGTTCCACCTGCGGCTACTAGCGTGTGAATCCTCAGCCCTCAACAGCAAAAGCTTCGCACATCTCCAACCACTTGGCGGTCTCTCTGCTGTATATGCTAAAAGAGCTAGGGCCCCGCATGAAATTTCCTCAAAAGCTTTCAGAAGTGTTGGAGCAGATGGCTGCCCTCGCAACACAAAAAAAGTGCGCGTGGCTTCATTGCAGAACTTTCAAGAATGCAAGGGGCAGATGTTGCCTGCACCTTTGCCGTACAGGCCTTGCTGAGAAGTTCTATCAATCCGCCCAATCCTTTTCAAGACTGTAAAGGTTTGCCCCGAACCCTAAACCCTCAATGGTAGTTTCCATTTTATGTTCCATTATCCCTATATAACCCCAACATAACCTGAATATTACCATAGTAGTTTCCATTTTATGTTCTCTTATCCCTATATAACCCCAAGATAACCCTACCCATATGCGTACCCACCAGCATCCAAGAGCGCAAGGGAACTTCATCTTACTGGTAGTTCGTAGGGAACGCCAGAAAGGATCCGTGTAGTAGCGGGTTGATTTAGGGTCTAGGTAAACTTTTTGCGTCGCGCGAGAAGAGAGAAGTTGGCGCATTCCTAGGGTTTAGGGTTGAGGGTTGGGGTCTTCATTGCCCACTAGCCCACGAGCATGTTGAACCAGGACCCTGTGAAATGCCATCTGCATTCCAGAAGCATGTCCGTTTTATGTTCCGTATGTTCTCCCAATTCCTTCCATTCACTACTAACACTAACATCCCTAAAGCTATATGCCGCTTTCTTCATCCAGGGGCGTTTTAGGACTTTAGAACTGCAACCCTACTCCGGGAAATTATAGGGGACACCTGCACATGCAGTGTACATGTTGAGAATCCGCCACGACCCTTAACCCCAAACCCTGCACACTAAAAGGGATAAACCCCAAACCCTAAACCCTAATCCTACATTCCCCCCAATTGCAGGTGCCTGCCCTGGTGAGTACGGCTGGGGAGGCCTGGCTGGACCGGCCTGGACCATCGACCCCAGGCTGCGGGGGAGGGTTAGGGTTTGGGGTTTAGGGTCAGGATTCATATAGGGTTACATAGGGATATATGTTTGAGGTTCAGGGTTATGTAGGGGGCTTATAGGGTTATATAGGGAATATATAGGGTTTATAGGATAAGGTTTAGGGTTTAGGGGTTTAGGGCTAAGGGTTTGGGGTTGAGGACTAAGGGTTGAGGGCTTAGGGTGTAGGGTTTGCGGTTTAGGATTTAGGGCTTAGGGTTTAGGGCTTAGGGTGTAGTGTTTGGGGTTTAGGGTTTAGGGTGTAGGGTTTGGGGTTTAGGGTTTAGGATGAAAAGTTTAGGGTGTAGGGTTAAAGACTAAGGTTTCAGGGCTTAGGGTGTAGGGTTTAGGGTTTAGTTCAGGTTGGGGCTGGGGATTTCGGGGTAGTTTAGAATTGAAGGTCTCCCGGAAACTGTGACGCATCATGATTTGTAGGGCTTTCAGCCTATGGCCTTGTAGGGGAAGCCCAAGCTATAACCTGGCAACATCCAATATAGTCCTACGATTATTGATGGTGCGGATAAAGTTATTTCCTACTACGTCTACTTGGGTCTGGGGTTTAAGGATTGTGGGGTAAGTGGTGAGGGGCTTTGTGTTTTGGCAGGTGTGGGCTAGCCAGCCAACCCTGACCCTAAACCCTAAACTCAAAACCCTCCCAGTTACCTTTCCTTTAGGGTTCTGCTTTTGGGCTGCTTGTTGTTTGTAGTGTACATACATACATACATACATACAGACAGACATAGGTACTTGGGCTTAGGGGCATAGCATCTTCAGCACGGAATTTAGCACGCTACTTTTTGGAGAAGTTGTTTTCTGTATGTTTTGGTCTCGGCTGGAAAGTTGGAACTTGGGGAGTAGGTGGAATTGAATGCCCAGAGGCCTACGCTTCGGTCCTTCCCCACGGACCTGCGGCAACTGTCCTCAAAAGAAACTAGTGAGTGGATATGGAGATTAACCGCATTATTGTAAGGGGGAATTACCCAACCTATCATGGGCTCATCGGGCGTTCCTTGTCTAGGTGATCCATCATCTAAACTTAAACCGCTTAAAGGGGGTCATATTGGGTTTGGGGTTGAGGGTTTAGAATCTAAACTGCTTAAACGGGGCAAAGGAGCCCCTGGCTGTCAAATATGGACTTCCCAACGTACCCAGTTTTGAGAAGCTCCCATATTTGCGAATACCCAAACCCCGAGGAAAGTCTGTAGAATAATCGCCTGTTGGGCTATATTCAGGTGTGTCGGGTTATTACTTTGGGAGGTTCAGGTATTATTCACTTCATATCTTGTAATCTGCCGTCTTCCTGGTACCCCAAACAGACCATCCTAGAAGAGCAGGTCGGATCTTATCATCTTGTCTATGACCCAGACAGCCTTCGTCCTGGATCATGAGGAGTACGTGCGATTCCTGGCCATGCGCGCTTCACATATCAGGTAAGTGTTGGGGGTATCTCTTAGGTGGACCCACTCCAAAATGGTGACTATAAGGGATAATGGTAATGATATTAGGGTCCGTATATTCCTACTGTACCACCATTACCCTAAATATCCCTAAACGCTTAACCACGATAGTGATTATATTAGGGCCCTCTTATATTCATATTCCTCTTACATTCCTATTTTACCCCTATTACAGGGTGAGAGGTCGTAAAGTATCTCGAACGGCTCGAAAGAACTGAGGGTTTGGTGGCTTTTCTTTCAATGCAGGATGCGATTAGGGTTTAGGGCTCAGGGTTTAGGAGGTAGGGTTGAGGGGTTTAGGGTTCAGGGGTTTAGGGTTCAGGGTTTCACATTCGTAGTTATTATTAACGCAGCCGTAAACCCTCAACCCCACAATGCTGCAATGCTCGAGCTGACAGCGGCAAAGTACTATGAAGCCCAATATAAACCAAGAGGGTAGCCTCGAATAAGCCCTAGATTTAGATACAGGACTCCTCGGTACTTAGGGTTTAGGGTTCCGGGTTCAGGGCTTAAGTTTAAGGGCAGGGGCTGTTGCAAAAAAAGGGTGTAAGGGTGGGGCACAACAAGTGCCACTCTAGAGACGATGTCCAGAATGTGAGCCGGGCTCTAAGGCCCAGGTCTAGATTGTTGCATAATTATTTGACCTGTTCATCATTTCCAAAGGTTCAGCCCACACCACTTTGATTGGTTCATGTCTCCCAGAATTGAAAGTTCCCCAAAGTTGGGACCAGAGGGACCCCAGGAATACATCGGAATGTAAGATAACTGCGTGGACCCAATTTAAGTTTCATATGGGTTGATCTCAAATTTATCGGACCCTGTTGGTTATAGATTAAATTACGGCACCTAACATTTAGGGGTGCCAAAAAAGGACACTCAGTGTGGGAACTACCCATATAGGGTTCTCTGTTAATACAGGGTGAATACTGCGAACTACCCAGTTAAACCCTGAGCCAACCCGAAACCCAAAACCCTAAACCCTACCCCGAGGCAGAAAGCCGGAGTGTACGAGTTTTGTGCGATAGGAACCTAGAGGCAGATGAGCTACAGTCTAAACTCCTCAAAGGGGGTGTTCTCTCGGAATTAGGGTCTAGGGTTTAGGGTGTAGTGTTTAAGCTCCTTAAAGGGGGTTATATAGGGGAGCATTATAGGGCTTATGAAGGGGGATACTAGGAGTTTAGACTACGGCTCAGATGATTTTTGGAGGATTTCAAGTGTTGCTTCCGAGCTGTCTCTCCCACCCGAAATGCCTCTAAACCTTGATCCCGATAGTTACTGGCGTTTAGTAGGGATCAAGGGGCTGGGAACCCAAACGGGCCCAGAATTTTGACATCCCGCTCATAAGGACCCGAATATCATCACCATTACCCGCGTGGTCAGGTAAGTCGTATTTTATTTGGGGCGTACTATGGTGCCCAATATCAAGTAAGATTATATTTTCCAAACCCTAAAACCTAAATTGTCCTAAACCCTCAACCATAAAGCCCTATATCCAAAACCTCAAACCCTTAAACCCCCAAACCCTAAACCCCAAACCCTAAACCCCCAAACCCTAAAACCCTATATCCTATCCTCAAACCCTTACACCCCAAAACCCTAAGGTCAGATATGCGGCCAGAAGAGCAATCCATCAGTACATTTATGGCTCAGCGCCGGCCCGAGCCGGGTCTGCTGAAAAGTTAGCCATACGGTTTAGGGTTTATAGGGTTTAAGGTTTAGGGCCCTTTAAAGGGAGAGAGGGGGATATATGGGGACTATATAAAGTAAGGGTCCAAGGACTCAAATACTAGGGTTTGAGGGCCCAAATACCATTAATATGACCTAAGGGTCCATGTACCCAATAATTGGGTACTTGGGTTTTGGAGCCTTAGGGTTAGCCATAGCTGAATACAAGCGATGTAGTGTTTATGGGGTGTTAGGGTTTGGGGTTTGGGGTGTTAGGATTTACGGTTTTGGGTGTTAGGGTTTAGGGTGTTAGGCTTTAGGGTTTAGGGTGTTAGGGTTTAGGGTTTAGGGTGTCAGGGTTTAGGGTTTTGGGTCTTAAGGTTTAGGGTGTTAGGGTTTAGGGTGTTGGGGTTTAGGATTTAGGGTCCTAGGGTTTTGGGTTTAGTTTGTTTAGGGTTTAGGGTTGCGGCGTGGCCCAGGCTTGATAGGATTCACTTCTGGGTTCAAAAAGGTATTAGGTGTTAGGTCAAGCCCCTCTACATAATAGGGCCTCAATATACCTACAATGGTCCTTCGTGGTACCCATTATTGAGCGGGGATTGACCCAATCAACAAGCGCATTAGGGTTTAGGGTTGAGGGCAAGTTTCCCCTTTAAACAGGGGTCCCTTATGTGCCTCCGACTTTTAAAGTTCTCAGTAGAAAAAAGACGTCCGATTTTTTGGAAGCTCCCAATTCTACAGCCCTTATGTCAGATGCTTTGAAGAGCATCTCTTGTTTCAGGATTTACGGGTGTCACGAGCACCTAAGACTCAGGCGCAAACAGTGTGTTACTGCAGCTAGTTGTTTGCACACTTCTGTGCGTTTGTTTCATTGGTCTTAGTGCCCGCCGATGATAAGCCCGCCGCGCCCCGGTATAACCCCTGCGGCGTTTCGCACCATGACATATTGGGGGAATATTTCGGGCCTGGCGGCAAGTGCCAGTCTTGCCGCCGCCCCTCCCGCCCAACCAGCCATCATGTGAAAGCCAACCACATACCAGCCCTGCTGATGCTCCTGATCGTGAGAAATGTACCAAAAAATCATGTTCTTTCTACCTGGGAAGGTTTTCTAGATATGGGAAGTCTTGTCCTGTCTAATCTAACTGTTTCAAAACGACCCAACATGGCGTCCCAATTTTGCTGATGATCTAAGGAAGCTTCAGGTGGGAAGTTTCCCCAAATGATTATACGCCTTGCATAGTCCTTACATAGTCCTAGTGCCCCCGCCTGGTAACTACCCACCTGAAAACTCCTTAGGCCGGGCCTGATGCAGTTTAGGGTTCAGGGTTTGGGTTTTTAGAGGTAGCCCAAATGGTTGCTAATATAGGAGGAATCTCGGATTGGCTTACTAAATTGACGTTCTTCAAGGTAGGTTTAGTGTATACAGCGTTCCTCCCCAAAATTGGTGAGTGTGGAAACTAGAGTCCTTCTGGGAAGATTAGAAAATCTCAAAGCTCCAGGGAGTATGGGAGATTCAAAGGGTCGAGTTCCCATGATGCGGGCTACAAGATCTAGGGGTCTATATATTGGGGTCCTGATTCACGGAAACCCCCCCAAATCTTGCCCTAAATCCCAAGCGTGATCTTGATTCAGAGACACACACACACATCAGATCCTTTTCTCATGCAATTGTCACAATATGAGCTATAGTCTAAACTCTTAGTATACCCCTTAATAACCCCCATAGTAGTCCCTTATATAATCCCCTATATATCCCCCCTTTAAGGAGTTTAAAAACTTTGTAGGCTCCCTTAACAGCAATGCTTATGATCGAAACTGGGAAGAAGACATCGAACCACATGACAGCTCTGGGGCTGACGGTTTCAGGGTTTGGGGTTTAGGGTTTAGGGCTATAGGGGTTCAGGATTTGGGGTTTACGGTGTAGGGTTTAGGGGTTTAGGGCTTTAGGGGTTTAGGGTTTAGGATTGAGGGTTTAGGGTTTAGGGCTATAGGGGTTTAGGGTTTAGCGTCTAGGTTTGGGGGTTTAGGGTTTAGGGCATGTGTGTTCTAGAAATAAGGGGCTCCTCTTCGGAAGTCCTTTTCTATCTTAGAATAATAATGGCGATGCATCATAGTCTGAATTTGGGCAGTTATATTTCTGGAAGCTACACTGTCCAAGACTCTGGAATGAAAGAGTCTTAGGCTGTCCAGGCATTCCAAAACCTCAGCCGAATATCCGTAAACCATGACAGCAATGCCTAAATCCCATTCCGCCAGCTCCCAAGGGTTCTAGTCCCCCTGAAGTAGGTAGAATATGGCTTTGGGTATATCATGATAGGATCCCCATATACCCCATATTCTATCTACATAAGCGGGACTAAAACCCTAAACCCTAAACCCTAAATAGTAGTTTCCATCTTCTTTTCCATTATCCCAATACAACTCCATATTCTATCTACTCAAGGGGGACTATAACCCTAATATTACCCTAAACCCTGAACCCTAAAAACCCTAAATCCTAAACCCTGAACCCTTCTACTTAAGCGGGACTATAAGGTTCAGATTATCCCTAAATAACCCCAAGAATATACCCCAAATTCTATCTACTTAAGCGGGACTATAAGGATCAGAGCCTCCTAACGAGCCTTCCGCCCGAGGTCGCCGCTCCTTCCAAAGCCACCTCCTATGCTCCTGAAAGCTTTGACCTGGCGCGGAATGTGCTTGTTCGGGCTACTTTAGGTGGACCCCCCACCCAGTAATAGTGACTATAAGGGATAATAGGGATTATATTAAGGTCTTCCTATTATACCACTATTACAGGGTGGGGGGTCCTCCTAAGGGCTACTAGTAATCCCTAAGGGTCCAGAGACTCCAATAGTAGGGTTTAAGGGGCCAAAATACTATGACATCATGGTATTTGGGACCTAAGGCCCTACTATTTGGGTCCTTGGACCCTTAATTAGGGGTTTTGGCTACGGCTACTCGCAACTTGACTGTTTACGGCAGTCCATTGCGCGTGGCTTGGGATTCAAGGAATGTTTTGGATAGGTAGGATGGCTTCTGTATGCCACCTACGTCTGGCTTTCTCTGCAGTCAGGCCCAGAGCCACGACCTAAAGAAATCCCCTCACAGGATGTAGGCGCTTCATCGCAAGCTGTCAAAAGTAACATTGTGCAGAGCAGTAAGCCTCCGTCTCTAGCAGAGGACCAGTCCCATAAAATCCGAACCCAAAATTCTAAACCCTAAAACCTAAACCCTAAGCTCTAAACCTTACAACCCCAAAGCCCCAAGCCAGGAACTGTCCACGGTCCCCGAGCCCTGCTTGGGTTATACATACAGCCTCAGATTTAAACTTGAGAAATCCAGGGCCGACGCCCATGTTGTAAGAGTTTAGGGTTTAGGGATTAGGCTTTTGGGATAAGAGCTTAGGGTTTAGGCTTCGGGATTAGGATTTAGGGTTTAGGGTTACGTGAGTCTTGAATCACACGTCGTTAACGCAATCATGGTATGGATAGCGGTATCCCTTCCAGATTATGTTCCTAGACCATTGAGCTTTTCCTGCTATGGTCTATGCATCAGGTAGCACCTGAATTCTTTAGAGTTCCTCTTGAGATGCCAGCTGCGTGCTTCGATTTGGGGATACTTGGCCCATGTGGGCCCTCTGGCTATTGAATGAGCTTTTTAAACCGGACACACGTGCTGCGCAGGTGAGGCCGAAGGTCTCTGAAGAAGAGGACCAGGCCGGACTGATGTCTACTGCTCCAACATTGTTTTTCTTAAGAAAGTCGCGTTGAGAAACAAGAGGGACAAATCAAAGATATATGGAAGCCGGGAAAGAGAGGTAACACCCGAGAAGAAGAAGAACCACACAAAAAAGATACAACACACCAAAAGGGCACGATTCGGAGAATGTGGCGAAGCTGCCTCCACGGTATTTCTCGCGGTTGAGGTACTCCCGATTTATCCTGATTACTACAATCCTGACATTTAATATTCAATGCACCCCAATTATTGTCTGAGAACGCCTAGATGCCAATTTCTTTGGCGGTTGGTTTTTGTGACCGAAGAACTTGGGACAGACGGACCTCTTGTAGCAACTCATGGTCTTCATGAGGATGGGGAGCGATGTCGTAACGTTGTACCCTTCCTTGCTACCAACCCCAAACCCTAAAACCCTAAGCCCATTTGATATTCCCTTATTCCCTACTACCCCAAGTACGGCCCTTAAGATTACAGTGTAACCTTGAGGGAGGTGAGTCTTTCACACGATCTAAACCTCCAACTCAGCTTAGGAATCATGTTTCATTGATGGGGTGTGGTTCTGCCACAGCTTGCCTGAAGGCTTGGAGAATATGGTAGTTTCCCAAAATAAGGGGACCCCAATATAGACCCCAAAATACTGTAGTCCTTATTATAGGGGCCCCCAAAAGGTATCCCTAATTTTGGGAACTACCCATATAGCAGCCTGATTCATCATTCATTAGTACTGCCCCGCTGCAATCTGCATGTAATTGAAGTATGATATACGCATTACGCTCTTCTGATCATGTAGCATCAAGGGGTCTAGGATTCTCTCCCAGCCTCTGCACGGGCGACCGGGAGTTGTTTTTTGGTGTTTAGGGTTTCGCATCTAGGTTCCTTAAGGGCAGCTGGTAAGGAGGACGCCCAATGAGGGTGATGTGTTGTACTGACCATGGCCCAGGTCCAGCCTTCTCGTTGTTCAGCTTTCTACACTGGGTAGTTTCCATAGGGGAACCCCAATATAGAGTCGCAAATACTATAGCCCGCATTATTGGGACTCTATATTGGTACCCCTAATTCAACCCTACACCCTAAATACCCTTACCTAAACCCTATATAACCCCTATGACCCCTCTTAAGGGATCATATCCTTACTCATATGCAGCTATATTATACCCTGAAGCTTCAACCTGAAATCTTTCTTCTCATGTAGCCCCTCACGTTCACGTTTGCAAGGCGCAACTTGACCGGGAGTTCGAGCAGGAATTCCTGGTAAATCGCAGGCTCCCTTCACCTCGGTTCAGGGGTTTAGGCCCCAAAGAACTTTTTAACAAAAAATCTTTCAGTATGGATCTAGGAGAATTACAGTTATTTGTTCTTTGCTTTTTGTTTGTCTGGTGGTTTTGATGCACATAGGGGCCTGAGGAGCAGAAGGGTTACATGGAGACTGCGACGAAGTTGTAGCTGTCCGCCGGAGAAACTCCCACGTCTGGACTAATATTGGGTAGGTAGCCTCCGAAACATTCTTGCAAGCAGAAAGGATAACTCCTGGGCTCTTGTAGAACACTTTACATTTTCATGGATACCTGGGCCCAATATCAATAAAACCAGATCTTGTTTCAATGGTTTTTCAACAAGAACCCAGTAAAGGACTAGGAGTCATAAGCTGGCTTTAGGATGAGTTTGTCCTGCCTCTCACCTGGATGGTTGTGACAGTTAAGCTAGTTTCAGTTTGGTTGAGGCGCAGAATTCTAGGGTTCCATGTTCTTCATGGGGGGTTTACTAGGGAGGAGAGGAATGTGTTATATTGGGATCATGTTCCCTTATCCCCTGCTAACAGCCAGTAAGACAACGCAGGCGACCTAGGAGCAATGGCTGAGAACGGTGCTTTCATAGTAAGCTGAGTGCTTGTCATCGCCGCTGTCGTACTTGGGGCCATACAGTGTACACAAACTTACTTGATCGCACAAAGACCCAGTAGGGAAGCACAGGGATATATCAGATGTATTATATAGGAATATCATATATTCCATCCCTTAAGATTCCGTTCTTGGATGCCTTTTTGACTTATAGTGCTATTCCAAATGCCCATAACCCCTACTATATATAATCCCCAAAAATAACCCCAGTCACTTAATAGATTATGAAACAATGGACTTTCCAGATCACTTTTCCGTTCCCAATTGCCCTGAGCCCCTAAGCCCTGGGCCGCTATCCTTCATCTTCATCCCCCTAAACCCCAAACCC
>CAJNIZ010028768.1:0-17334 GCA_905231905.1 Symbiodinium pilosum | reverse complement strand
ACAGTGGTATAGCAGGAATATAAGAGGACCCTACTATAATCTTCATTATCACATTATAGTCACTATTGCTGGGTGGGGGTCGACCTAAGGTATACTATCCGTCCGGCTTCAAACTCTTCATTTGGGCACCTTAAGTTGTCAGTGGGCTTCCGGCTATTGGCTTCATAGGCTAGGATTCGATTCAAGGGTGCAGGCGCTCGACTTGAGGCCTTTGAGCACCTAGCCAAGATCCATACCCCAACTTTCCAACATTAGGGGGTCCCTGTAAAAGGGTTATAGGGGATATATAGGGATATATATATATATATGTCATATGGGGACTATATAGGGGTATATAGGGTTTAGTGTTTTGGTCTAGGGGCGTTGCCAAAAATGGAGCTCCCCCTTCAAAACCTCTTCAAGGCTCGGAGCTGCTATGATTTCAGGGGTTCATGGTTTTTGGAAATTAGGGACCCCCCAAACTCATTAACTAGTTTGGCAAGTGGTAGCTTCCCAAAATATGGGGACCCCAATATAGATTCCAAAATATGATAACCCTTATAATGGAGACCCCCAAACTGGTACCCCTAATTTTGGGAACTGCCCAGATGTCCTGCACAGACGTTCCCCGGTTCCCCGTGTCAGGTCTCTACCCCAACTGGCAAAAACTCCACGGCAGACCTGCTGGGTAACGGCCGGCGGCCTGGGTGTGAATTTCAGGGCTTAGGGGTTAGAGTTCGGGGTTTGGGGTTTAGGCTTTGAAAGGCCAAGGCTACTGGTTTAGGGTTCAGGGTTGAGGAATTAGAGGTTCAAAGAGCTAGGATTTAGGATTTAGGTGTATAGGGTAGTCTTTACAGCGGTGCCCTCAGACATGCAGACGACAAGGGGAGAATGGGCTTGTTGGGGTTCGCATTGAGAATTTTAGGGGCAATACTTTGAGAGGTTACTGCCCCAACTTAACAAGGAACCCAAACAATGATCTATGAAGCCTGCTCTCGTCATAGAAGGGTGCTAACTGGGATTGCCTGTCAGCTTGGGGCCCAAAACCCTAAGAACCTAAGCCCTAAACCCTAAGCCCTAAATGCTAAACCCTAAGCTCGGGGCAGGGTACAGCTTTCTATGTGCTTCTGGGAACGCCCGGGCTTGAGCTCCGGACCGGCAGGGAGACTAGAAAGCTGAACAGGGTTAAGGGTTCGGGGCCTAGGGGGTTGGGTTTAGGGTTTAGGGTTCGCGGCCTAGGGGGTTTTTAAGTTCTGGGGCTTGCTGGGGGTTCTCGTCGGATACGGGCATAGTACTGGAGAATCATGGAAAATCAATTGGACAAAGAAACGGAAGCTGTGATTTAGGTTTTGCGGCTCAGGGGGGCAAACCCTAAACCCTAAACGGGGCTTCCGGGTTTTGCTGGTTTCCGGGGCCTGCAAAGTGGATTGTAAATGCGTGTCTTGAAGCCCTTGATGCAGGTCCCACCAAACGCAAGGGGCCCATATAGCTGCATGGTATAGGGGTAGTTCTCAAGATCAGGGTCCCATTTTGGTACCCCGAAATATTAGGTGCCTTAATACAATGAATAAGCAAAAGGGCCCGTAATGTTTTAGAACAACCCATATTTTTCGGCCTTAAGTAGGAATACTTAGGAACCCCTTTGGGCCTAGCTACACGGACCGTAAACCCTGAAGCCTAAACCTAAAACCCTAAACGGGTGAAAACCCTAAACCCTAAAGCGGCCATGCGCTGTGTTATAGGGCTGCGCGGCAACTATGCTCGGTCATAGGGTCTAAACTCCTTAAAGGGGGTTATATGGGGATGATGTAGGGTTCCGATTATAGGGCTGAGTAAGGGGGAGTCAAGACCATAGCTCATACGTGGATCCCGTTCTTCATCCCTCAGCAAGCACGAAGGAATTGAACTGAAGCCGCGCAGAGGAAAACTGCGTCGTAAGCCTGATACTTCTGGGTTGCTGTTTAGCAACTTTAGTTACAATAGCTGAAATAAGCAAACCATCTTTACTATATAGCATAATGTGGTAACTTCATTGAATTATGTTCTTTGACGGCAACCCAGTAAACAGGGATTATGTTCCCTTACTCGCTCCAAACCCCTGGCCCTAAGCCGTAGACCCTAAACTATATAGGTATTCTCTGCATGGTTTTGACGCCCAGGTTCGCCAAGCGAAGCGGCTGAGAAGATCCTGTTCAAGCGCGTGGCTGTGGGAAGCAGCTTCCTGAGACTTTCTCTTACTCGGGGTTAGTAGGTAAGAAAGGGAGGATACATTATGTAGGGATTATATTCTGGTATTCCTTACTAAGAACCAGTAAGTTCAGGGTTTGGGGATGGGAGTTTGCGGCGATCATCGGGAATGTAGGGTTGCCGGCTTACAGTCAAGTTCCGACTCCTGTCAGTCAGTATGACATATTTGGAAACGAACTGGGAACATAGACCCCTGTCATCATAATCTGGTTGAGCGTGTTGCGTCGCAAAGAATCAGGAGCCAAATGTAACATCACCCGGGTTTGGCGTGTGCAGTTCTAGTTCAGATGTCCCCCACAATAAAAAAAAGTTAGTGATTGTACAGGCTCACGTAATTCTCGCGCCTAGGTGGCACTTTGAGTAACTCGATAAGAAAACCTATTCACAAATCATTTAGGGGCATTGACAGTAATGTAGACTCAGACCCGTGATTAATAAACCCTCCTCTGCTCAAGGGCTTTCATATCAGGATCCCTCCCAGAATCCCTAAGCCCTAGACCCTAAACCCTTATCCCTACTAAGGGGAGGGCGTTCATTAATCACGTGTCTACATTACCACGCAGCAAAAGCTGCTTCGGCGGGGCCAGGAAGGAAGGAGTTCCCGGGTTTAGGGTTGAGGGTTTAGGGCTTGCTGCATTGACATGAGCTCTAGTCTAAACTCCTGAAGGGGGGTTATTTAGGGGAGCGTTATGGGGGCTATCAAGGTGGGATACCGGGAGTTTGGACTGTAGATCACATAGGTTTGGGCCGAAAACTGGGGACCCTTCTTAAAAGCAATCATATGAATACCCTACAGAGGGGACTCTAGTTTATTGCGGTCCATATTGCGGCTCCTCATTTATGGACACTCTGATTGAATAGTAATTGTAACAGTGACAGCTATTTTATTGACAACAGCAACGGTAAATGGTAGTGAAGTGTGACCCCACGGAAGTGGTTAAGTACACTACTGTCCTTTTTGGAAGGGGCTTGTGTGGGCACCACAGCTGTTTCGGGCGAGAGCAATCTTGCATCTGCTCGAGGGCCTTTCTCGACTTGAACCTGACTTGTTCTCGTGAGTAGTCTTCTAAGACTGGGCTTCTGTTAAGGAACCTATAGAATCTAAGTAGAGTTGCTATAAGAAGGAAACCCTGTAGTATTTACTATATACCCATCATATGGCAATCTAACTTAAGTTCCTTAACAGCAACTCAGAAGAGGATACCCTGGTCCCCAAGATAGAGTGGAATCATATCCTCCCTTTCCACTCGGCGTGCAGTATTTCCCGCAAGGGCAGCATCTTACCCGGTGGAACAACCCCAAAAAATGCTGCTCCAAGAGGTCCGTCTTCTTGAGCATAGTTTATGTTATAAGAACTTCGGAAGCCCCCCAAAAAAAAAACTGTACAGCAGGTGACCAAGACGAAAAAGTGAAGAAGGCGCGTACTGCTCTCTTGCCTGTATGGGCTGTACCAACCCCAAAGGAGGCTCTCCTTTAACTAGCCTTACTTTGCCCTGAACGAGTGGAATTGAATTTGGAGATCACCAGCCCCCAAAATCTACAATAAGAATATATCTTCCTTCCGGGCATGGTAGTCTATAAGAGGAATTTGTTGATGCTTGGTTCAGCCACCGGAAAAAGTGCTGCTCCAATGAGACCAGTTAAGGAAGCGCCTTGTGGGGTAGCACCTCAAAGGTTGAAACCATGGGCCCCTAGTATGGGCCCTTAATTCTGGGATCCTTATACCTATTCTACAATATACCCTATATGTGCCCTTAAGGGTCCCCAGAATCCCCCCTAGAGGCCCAATGGTCCATATCAACGGCCCAAAATTCTAATCTTAGAAGCACCATTCTATCTACTTAAGGGGGACTATAGCCGTTAAAACTGCTTTTGATATTCTGCTGTTAAAGGCGCCGATTTCTATGCTCGGTTTTTTGGTGTGTGTTGAGTTCTACATACGCGCAGAAATTTTCAGAACATAGGGACTGGAAACTAGAAAGCAACACCTGGAGGTTATCATTTGAAAGCCACGCACTGGCTGTATATTTTTCGGTCCAGAGACTTTGGCTTAGGCTGGGGAGGGTTGGCGTCTCCTTTGAATGACCAACCCTAAGGGTCCAAGTACCCCAATAATAGGGCTTTAGGGTACCTAAAGCCCCAATATTTGGGTACTTGGACCCTTAAACCCTAAACCCTATATATTCCCCTATAACCCCTTTAAAGGGACCCTATCATTTGGGTACTTGGACCCTTAGGCCCAAGAAATCAATCGGCGCATACAGTGTCGAAAGCAGGGACTTCCTAGCCAGTTAGGGTTTAGGGTTTAGGGGTTTAGGGTTTAGGGGTTCAGGGTTTAGGGTTTTAGGGTTCTAGGGTTTAGGGTTTAGGGTTTAGGGTTGCAACGGTATAAACACTCAACACTTGCACGCCCTTCATTCAAGGAATCGGGGGGGCTTCCCACCTTCTTGGGCGATACTTAATAAGGATTATCGTATTTGGGCGCATGCCCCTCATTCAAGAAATCGGGGGGTTCACAGCGCCCTCATGTGCCGACGATACCTCAATGCATAATTCACAAACTCCATGGAGCTACAATAGCGGCTTAGGAATGCTCTTTTGAACTCTGGGTGCAAGGAGCCCTAAACTGAAAAAAACACTAAACCCTAACCCCCCCCCTAAACAGCAAACCCGCTTGAGCTTGCCCCTCAAAGCGAATGCAGTCCTCGAGTCGGATATCGGCAGGCCTGATGTTACTCTGTGGTGTGAATCGGTCTGTATGGAGAGACCGGCAGGTAGGTGGCAGTTAGTATTGGCACCAAATTGCAAACTACCCCTGAGCTCCCCTAAGCCTTAATCCCACCACCATGTCGTTTTTCGTGCAGCCTACAATGAGCTTCCACCCTAGACCCTAAAACCCAGACCGCGTAAATCCTAAACCCTAAACCCATCTCAACCCTTTGAGACCAGACCAACCTGTCTCGTAGTCCAGAACCTCTAAGTTCAGCAAGACCCTGGTGAAAGGTAGCTAGGTCCTCCACTGGCAGTTTCCCAGATTAGGGGTGACCCTATGAGGAGGCCCCAATAATGGGGACTATAGTATTTTGGGGTTTATACCGGGGTCCCCCTCTTTACTACCGAATGACTCTGAAGCCAACACTGATTTCCCTTGCTGCTTCCTGCGTCGACACGCAGGCCACGTAATTCAAATTTCATCAAATTTTGAAATGAGCATTGGAAGCACAACATCTGCATCTTTTGTTGGCATTGTGGGCCTTGCCCTCCCTCACGCAGTTTAGGGTTTAGGGGTTTAGTGTTTAGGGGTTTAGGGTCCAGGGGAACTCCGCTGCGACATCTGTTTCCTGAGAATGGGCCTTTTTCCGCTTGAGTATCAGTCGTGCCAGTATGGCCCATTCTTCAAGCATTGTGGTTGCTGTGCGACACCGCGCGACCACAACCCAGCTAGGGAAATACCCAAGTTATGACCACCCTATGCTCGCTTGATAATTATTTTGCTTAATCCACCTGCGTCTTGTAATTTTACTGCATAGCGCCAAGCCCGAAATCCTAAACTTTTGCAGGCGCGTGTGGTGAAGATGAGCGGCGACGTTGCTGAGGTTGTCACAGAGGGAGACTACAGGCACCACATTTCAAGGATGCGCTTTCTGAGGGTTACTGAAGTGAAGATTTTGGCGGGGTTAGGTAGGATCCCCAATGAAATGCAGCCCTTGATATTCCGTTAAATTCAGCCAGCCGGCAGTAGTGAGGGCGTTCTCTAGAGCCTGTTCCCAAAGACTCAGCCAGCAGACGACCCTACTCATGGTTGCCAGAGTAGTGTTCAGATCCGTCCAGCCTCAATCCAACATCAGCGGCGCGAGCTCCTAGCATGTAAGCATACTTGAGTTACCCGGAAACGGCCCAGCGAACCTTCATGTGAACTGTAGGCTCGGGCTAGTTAAGAGTTGCTGCCGGACGATCTTCTCAATCAAATATTTCATAATATGTCTCATATTCCCTAAACCCCTAACCCCTTAGTGGGGAGGGGTGGCAGCATTGCCGATGTTGCTTTCTCCAGCAGAGGTCCTAAACCAACAATCAAACACTGTGCAACAAGCTTTGTCTTGGTTTTCGGTTTAGGGTTTAGGGTTCTGTATGGGGAAGTTGCGGTGGAGGGGCTGTGCCGGCAGACATTTGACAATTGTGTGGGGAGTTATATGTGGATTGTATTGAGGTTTCAAAGCCCCCCTCCAGAACTCATAGGGGCCCCAGAAGACCTTCATATTAGGCGGGTAAATTTAGTTTGCCGTCAGACAAGCCATAGGGATTCGCTACGGGGTACATATGGTAGTTTCCCAAAATAGAGGGGCCCCAATATAGACTCCAAAATATAATAGTCCTTATTGTAGGGACGCCCAAAGAGGGTACCCCTAATTTGGGAAACCCCCCATATGGACAAAAAGGGTTTAAGATTCAGCGTTTAAGGGGTCGGGGATGCAGTTGGTATGGGACTTGAAGCCCCCCTTCACTCAGAGCAGATATGACCTCCAGAATATACGGGAGTAGGCTTCGGGAAGCGCGCATGCTTGTTTTTCCCAAGCCTCTTCTCAAAAAATGCGTCCTGTCTTTATCCCCCAGTTGGTTACCATCTTCATCATGGCGACCCGCTCGAAACGTATACTTACAGCAGCTCCCATCATCAATGAAGCACGCTGGTGACCGGTGATTTTGCTTACAGCCCTGGAATCTAAGCCTTACACCCTCAACCTGAAAGCCTAAACTTTATGTAAACCCTAAACCTTAAACCTGAAGCCCTTAAGGCCCCTCAATCCCAAAAAATGTGCTGCAAAAACAGGTCCATGGATGTGGAAGTCGGCGAGCTGCGGGACTTCAGAGTATTTTTAGGATTTAGGGCCTAGGGCTTAGGGGTTTAGGATTTAGAGTTCAGGGTTTAGGGTCCACGGTTGCGAGGTTCTAATGGTGTGTTTTCAGTAATTAGTTGGGTTGCATTTTGGGATGAGTATATATACTAATTCCCCTGTGTTGCTGTACACAGAATCCTATCGATGATGTGGCCTTCGCAGCACCACCCAGGTAATGTTATACATTGCTGCTTATGATCCCTGCTCAATAAACAGTCCGCGTTTTTTTGGTTGAGAGGGCTCCAAGGCGGGTACAGTAGTAGTTTAGCGTTTAGACCCTAAACCCCAAACCCTAAACCCGAAACCTTAGGGTTCAGGGACAAGCCGACCCCAGCCCACATGGAGGTTCATGGGAAGATGCTAGGTGGTATGTGGGTTTAGGGTTTAGGGTTTAAGGTTGAGTGGCAGAGTAAGATACTCCAGCAATACCCTAAATGCTTTCATATCCAGACGTAGAATGACTCATGAACTAACTATCTGAGTTGCTGTCTTTTGTAAACCCGAACGCCTGAACCCTGACCTAGACCCTGAATCTCTGAACCCCTGAACCCTTAACCGAAACACTAAGCCCTCAACGCAGTTGGCACCGCGGAGGCTTTATGCCCTGAGCATGCCCCATAAGTTGGATACTGCCCCCACCCAGTAACAGTTGGATAGTAGTTATAATATGGTTATATATAGCCCTTAATAGGACCCCTAATGTAGACTGTTAGGCAGTACCCAACCCATGAGAGTGCCAAGGATCATCATTCATCACTTGCCCACGGCATCCCACGAGCCCAAAGGATATTTGGGGGGTTTCCCAAAATTAGGCGTACCTTTTTGGGGGTCCCCATACTAAGGATTCTATTATTTTGGGGTCTACATTGGGGTCCACTTATTTAGGGAAATTACAATTTCTTTTTTTGTCTGTGTATGTGCATTTTATGGGTTTATGGTTTAGCAGCTCTACTCTGTTGTTAGAGAAGCCTGTGATGGAACCGTCAAGCCAGACCAATTGCATGCATCCACCCTTCTAAGAATCACCCGAAACCCTAAACCCATAAACCCTAAAACCCTAAAACCCTTAAACCCCAAAACCCTAAACCCCTAAACCCCTCAACCCCAAAAGGCCCTACACTCCTAAGCTTTCAGGAGATTGAGGAGACTCAATTTGGGATACCGGTCCCCAGCCCGGATCCCCAGATCGAAGCTGTTTTTGCCCTCCCATCCTCGGCTTGAGGGTTTAGAGTCTAGGGTTGAGGGTCTAGGGGTTTTCAGTTTAGGGTTTAGGGGGTTCCCCAGGTTAGGGTTCAGGATTTCCGGTTTAGGGTTTGGGATTTGGGGTTCGAAGGGTCTAGGGGTTGGTGTTCAAGTTTTGGGCTTAGGGCTATAATGGAAAATCAACATGAGAAGAACATGCAAAGTGAAATCAAAAGTGGGATTATGAATATGGGCATATGATGAATCATGCCATTCCGCAATTAGTGATTGGAGTTTGGGTCGCTGGCCTTTAGGTGCCTTTGAAACCCAGGCTATACTCAAATCAGGGGCCCCCTATTTGGCTCCAGGCTATGGGGAACCGTCATTCTTGGACTAGGGAACTCAGCAACTGGTACCTGGATCTAGTACAGCTGATATAGGGTTGATACGAGACCATCAAAACTTCATGTGGTTCTGTGGCTTTCCTAGACTCTTGCAGAATCGCATATGACTACGTCGTGTTTTAATTCCCCACATTCATTGCGGGCTTCTTACTTCTACGGTTGATCTGCCGTGCGCGGCCGCTTCAGCCGCTCCGCGTGCCATCTCGGGACTCCAGCTCTCAATGTCTTCCTCACCTCTGAACTCCTCTGCCAGACTCCGGCTGTCCTCCCGTCTAAACTGCTACGACCCTCCTATACCTTCCCGTCACGATCTCGAGACTTGACCATCGAGGAATGCTTTGCGTCGATTCCGGTATTTCTCCCAGCTCATGGGCCCATTTTTCCTTCTCTAGCAAAAAGCTGCTTGGGCACGAAAGCGACAACAGCCAGAGTCCAAACCCTAGAGCCAAAAGCCTTGTATCCAGAGCGCGACAGAGCATCCATCTTGCGCGTTGGATGCGGAAGAATGCAAATTCGGTTCTTGATTCTTGGTGCGTCCCAACAAGAAGCCCTGATAACATACAGTAGGGGCTCTTAAGAGCAAACCTGTAGATGGAACCTCAGCTTGGTTGCCAAAGGCATGTGGTGTGGGCTTTATATGGGCAGAAAAGACCATAAGGCTGTAAAAAGTCCAACCACCCACTTTTCCCGACTGATGCATACAGAAGCTTTGGCTTGGGGTGGCGAGCAGCAAGGCCCATCTGAGCAAGCTGATTCTCAGAACGAGAGTGATCCTCTGAGATTCATGAATACTGCCCTTCAGAATCTTGATTGGGAACTCATATGATGCAATTGTATCAATAATTGCTCCACAGGGAGCCTCAAATTTGGCAAATGACAACAGGGTATGCATCGTGCCTTTGGACCCATATCTTACTGTTTAGGGGCTACTTCGGGCGTCAGGGGTATTAATACAGTAGACAGTAGGTCAATAACCCCTGTACGACAAATTATATAGCCTCAATTATCCCCATTATTACCCCACTTACTAAGTGCCCTAAACACAAAACCCTGCAAAGCTGAAGATGAAAATCAAATCATTTCTTTGCTGCACGGGATTTTCTTCAAGTATGAGTCTCTTGGCGACTCCAAGGAGGATAAGGAATTGTAGGGGTGCCCCTTCAGGATTCTAGAGGATTGATTTTGAGAAACACCCCTATTCTTGCAGGAAAGATGGACCAGTCCTCCCCGACGGACTTCGCATTCCTCATAGACCATGTAGCAGAGGACAGAAAGGGTCTGAGGATCAGGTTTGGGGGCTGGTTGGGCTTCTTGGAATCCCTAGACCCCAAAAGCCTAAACTTTAGCCTAAACCCTGTCCGACAAAAATTCCCCAAAACCCTAGGAATCCCTTCCCCTTTATATTAAGGGGGGATTTCATATTAGGGGGAAGGGATTAACTGAGGCTTCACACAGGGGAGTTGCCTTCCCAGACCCCCGATGCTGTCATGGGATCTGTTGCACCGTCTGGCAGTGCAGGATGTTCGCAGAAGGAATGCGACAATCCGGCTACAGGCACTGTTTCGTGGCTTTTTGGCGCGGCGCCGTGTCAGACTGTTGCGTGCACAACAAGCTCCTGCTCCGGTGGTTCGCGCGCAGCGTCCAAAGCGGCAGGAACCGGTACCAGGTTTGTCCTTCCAGCAAAGATACATGAGCCCTCGCCGTGGCATTCGCCGCGTGGAGAGACACGCGGGCACAATGCCCCTGCAAGGGCGCTGCGGCCCCTGTGCCAGAGACAGCTTCGTTCCGCCTTCTTCTGCCCCCAAAGGGATCTGAAAACTAGATCCCCTAGAACCATATGGGAAATTATATAGGGATTATATAGGGGTTATAATGGGTCTATATAGGGGATATTGTTTAGATCCTCCCAGGGGTCTGGGTTGTTTCTGTGTCTAGGGTTTAGGGTTGGGCTCTGCAGTGCACAGGATCCGCCACCCTAATGCGCTCACCTTTATCCCCCTTAGGGTTTAGGGTTTAGGGGTTTCCCCCTAATATTTCACATTCCCCTTGTGGCATACTATAATCTATTGCGGGGGGGGGGGTTGGATTTTGATATAAGGGAGTGGATTAAGAACATATGGTACCTAATGTACAAGGGTACTCTACTAAGGGTGGGTTAGTATTAGAGGGAGGTTTTGGTCCACGAGGGGGCCGGTGTCCTTCTGGACGGCTTTGCAGGAAAGATAGGGTTTAGGGTTTAGGGTCAAAACCTAAACCCAAAACCTGCCTCGCAGGCGCCAGGGATCCGCAAGGATTGTAGGGGGTGACAGCGCGGTTCCCCTGACCGAGTCATTGGGGTGTAAGTTGAGAAAATGCAAGTACTTAATATCAATGTGGTGAGGGGGTTAATGTTGGGGGGGATTACAGATCTACGAAAGCTGCAAGGCGATCCATTTCGTAAATTTCGTAAAGAAGGGGACCAAACTATAGACCCCAAAATGCTTTTTCCCTCCACAATAAGGTACCCCTAATTTCAGGAAACCCCCACCTGTGTAAGCAAAGCTAGACTCATCCACTTACTCCAGCACTCGTGCGATCGAACCCTTGTATTTCGCAAATGGGATTTGTTCGAAATTAGGGGTACCTTTTTGAGGTCCGCATAGTGAGGATTTTAGCATGTTGAAGTCAATATTTGGAACCCCATATTTATGGAAACTATCTCCTTGACATCCTTAAGATTCATATCCACGAACTTATCCCAAACTCGCCCGCCTTTGATGGGCATGTGGACCGCCAGTATCCTTCTAGCCCTAGACCCGGGATGAGGGGAAACTAGCGGCATATAGGGTTTAGGGTTGAGGGTTTAGGGTCTAAACTCCTTAAAGAGGGTCATATAAGAGATCATATAGGGAACTACCATAGGGGTTCTTAAGGGGGATACTGGGAGTTTAGATTATGGCTCATATAGCATCCAATTCTATGTTCCAACGTCATGTCGTTTACTGTAAACCCTCGGCTGCAACACTACTGCATGTTAGGAAAGCATGTTAAACTTTGGAACTTGAGCAACTGAGGAACCAGTGAAGCTACGAACATGACTTCGGGAGTTTGGGGGCTGGTTTGGAGCAAGACAGCAGCATGAGTTGGGCATATACATCTCCTTGGGACTTAGCTTGGACCTTAGACCATTAACCTTGATAAAGGTACCTAAGGGCTAACCCCTAGTATGGGTCCTAAATGCCAAAGTCGAGTTTTAGGGCGACGTCATGGGTCATATACCCAATATAACCTCAGTATACTATAGTAGTTTCCATTTATTTCTCAATTATCCCAATACATACTATAATATAATACAATCTGTCATAATACACCTGGGTTTTAGGGTTTTAGGGTTTTAGGGTTTTAGGGGTTAGGGCTTTAGGGGTTTAGGGTTTTAGGGGTTAGGGTTTAGGGGTTTAGGATTTTAGGGGTTAGGGTTTAGGGGTTTAGGGTTTTAGGGGTTTAGGGTTTTAGGGTTTAGGGTTTAGGGGTTTGCCTGCAGCTTAGCAGGTTTAAGTTTACTCAGTAGTGAAGGGGGTCGAAACTCCTAAACCCAGAAACCCTTACAGAGTCCTCTTGTGCAATGTCACGAGAGGAGACACCCAAGAAGAAGTGATCCACCTCTGGCAAGAGAAGGCAGCCGCGAGAGGAGGACGCTCCAGCCCAAACCCTACCTAGACCTACCAAACGCTCATGATCTCGGCCATTTACCACCCCGGTAATTGGTATAACGGCTGTTATTATGCAAATTTAGGAGGTCTACCTATAGGTATAGACCCTCCTTCTACCCTCTAGCCTACCCTACATACCTGCTATTAGGGACTGTACCCCTATTTACAAAGGGTAAAAGGAGGGTTCTGGTAGGCAATCTCTGCCTACCAAGCGTTCGGGGTTCAGGGGTCGGAGCATGAGGCCCTTACAGAGTTTTAGAGATTTAGGGTCTAGTGTTTTAGAGCTTTAGGGTCAAGGGTTTTAGAGGTTTAGGGTCGAAGGTTTTAGAGGTTTAGGGTCTAGAGTTTTAGAGATTTAGGGTCTAGGGTTTTAGAGGTTTAGGGTCTAGGGTTTTAGAGATTTAGGGTCAAGGGTTTTAGAGATTTAGGGTCGAGGGTTTTAGAGGTTTAGGGTCTAGAGTTTAAGAGATTTAGGGTCTAGGGTTTTAGAGGTTTAGGGTCTAGGGTTTTAGAGATTTAGGGTCTAGAGTTTTAGAGATTTAGGGTCGAGGGTTTTAGAGGTTTGGGATCTAGAGTTTTAGAGATTTAGGGTCTAGGGTTTTAGAGGTTTATGGTCTAGGGTTTTAGAGATTTAGGGTCTAGAGTTTTAGAGATTTAGGGTCGAGGGTTTTAGAGGTGTTAGAGATATGGGGTTTCAGACTTAGGGCTTCAGAGATTTAAGGCATGGTTTTCATGCAGTTTGAGGATTTGGGGGGGGGGGTTACGGTGTTTGAAGCTCAGGGAGGCCAGGGTTCGCGTGTTAAGCCCTAAACCCTGAATCCTAATTAGGGTTGCTGTTACGGAACTTAATTTAAGTTACTACATTGGGGAAACCGTAATAATTAGTATATCTACCCATTATGGTGGCTTCATTTAAGTTCCTCAACAGCAACCTAGTAGTAGTGTTTAAGAGCTTCGGGATTGAGAGGCTGGGCTGGGCCTTTGACGTGTTTTCAGATTAGGGGGTAAAACAGCAAAGAAAATCCCTGTGAGCTATAGTCTAAACTCCTTAAAGGGGGTTTAGGGTTTAGGGTTATCTCGTGGACTCAGAAAGCCTGTTGCAAAAAGGGTTTTTACAGTAGACAATATAGGGGAGTATTATAGGGCTAATTGGGGGGGATACTAGGAGTTTAGACTATAGGTCATGTAGGGAAACATACCGCAACCTGCCCACGCTCTGCAAGCTAGAGTCCAAACTCCTTCAACGGGCGTTGTGTATGGGACTCTTTATATATATATATATATTATGAGGGTCCTTAAGGCGAAAACTAGGAGTTTAGATTACCTCTTTCAGATGAGATTCATGAAAACTCCGTGGCCCTAGTGAAGCCCTAAACCCTATGCGCTCCCAAGCTCGTGTGCTTCATCGACCCTAGCAGGGGTTTGTTTTCCTAGGGCTAGCTATGTCGGTCCCGGGCAGTCTCTGACGGTATTTGATTTTAGGCATGACTTTCTGCAGTTCTTAGTAGGGAATACTGTAATATGATATGGGGTTTAGGGTTTGGGGAATAAGCGAACACAATATGGGTCTTAGGGTTAGTAGGGAATAAGGGAGGGTTTGGGTTGAAGGTGTAGGGTCAGTCGAGAATACTGTAAGGAATCTAATGTAGGGCATAGGCTTCACGGTTTACGGTCAAGAGGGTAGAAGGGATATTAGGGTTTAAGGAGTAGGGAATACTGCAATACAATCCCTATGAAAATATTCCCTTACTCCCTACTACAAACCAGCAAGATAAAGGTAAAGTGTAGCTACCACGTTTATTCCAAATGAGGTGGGGGTATTGAGTCAAGTATACACACTTCCACCGCCCTAGCTGGAGCATTAAGCCAGTTTGAGGGGGTGCATTGTTGGGGCCCTGAACCCTAAACCTGAATCCGTACATGCTTACGGAGCATCCCCACCGTTAGGGATGTCGTAAGGCAGGCTATCAGAATCATCTCTTTGGCACTTCCCTGGCCTATGCCCCTTTCAGAACTAAACAGCTAAACGATAACCCCCTAAACCTGAAACCCCTATAAGCCCATCACGAGGTCAGCAACTAAGCGTTGCACTTTGGGCTTCAGTGTACTTTGAATACAGCTGCTGAAAACTCCACAAAACTAAATACAACCCCTAAACCGTAAACCCTCCCATATCCCACTCAGCCCTGCAGCTACACTGCCCAGGTTCGGTGTTGAATGACTATTTCAATCCGTTTAGTGGTTTGGGGCTGCTACATTGCCTATACTTCTAGCGGCCAGCACACCAGAACGTGAAACCCCAAACCTGAATGTTGGACCCTCTTTAAACAGCCCCCCCCCTAACAATAGGGCCCTGAGCAAAATCAAAATTAAGGACTTATTGAACCCTAAACCCTAAATCGCGTGCCCTCAGCCTCCTACGGTTCTGAGGTGTCTGTGGATTGATTTCGAAGGGAGTGTTGTGAAACCCTCCACGCGATTTAGGGTCTAGGGCCCCGCAATCGAAACACATTAAAGCGGCCCTCGTATCATTACCCCTGAAACTGAATAAGCTGATCCCAAAGCACATTAAAGCGACCCTCAAGGCCAAATAGGGCCCAACATTAATATATGTGTATATATATATATATAAATGTCACTAGTAGGCCCCCAAACTGTCCCCATCAACATTCGAACCACGGAAACTTTTTGAGGGCAAGCAACATGCCCGTGTGCCGGGTGACGAAACCACGAGCCAGTGTGCAGCCCATCATTGTCTTGAAATGCGGTTTAGGTCTGTATGGGGACAATATGGGTTAGATAGGGGTTATATGGAGATAATGGAAAAGAAAATGGAAACTACTGTTTTTTGGATGTGCTTAAGGTGGGGTGGTCCAAGGGGGGTAGGTAACCTAGTAATCCCCATTATTCCCTTATACCCCCTAAGCTATAGTAGAAGAGGGTTCTGGGTTTAGAGCTTAAGGTTTAGGTCTTAGGGTTCGTGTCTAAGCTTAGAAGTATTGGTCCGAAACATCTGCCCTTAGTCCTTTTACCAGGGTTCTAGGAATCCTTCAGGCTACCTGCAGGGTATATACTGGGTATATAAGGGTTCAGGGTTTAGGATTTCTTCATGATCAGCTAGGCCATGTCTGGTGCGTAGGGTTTAGGGTTTAGGGTTTAGGGTAAGGATTCCAGGGTTGAGGGCGCATAATAGGGGCCCATGGCTTCAACCTTAGTTTGAGCGACAAGGATGCCGTGTAAAATGAAGCTTCCGAAACATGGGGGGTCCTTTCTTGTGCTTGCTGATGCCATAAGAGTAAGAACTATAGAATTTTGGGGGGTCCTTATTGGGGTCCTCCAGTTTATGGAAACTTCTAGCCAAATTTAGAATGGAGAAGTGCCTCCTGGCTTATGTGTTCAGCAAGTATGGTCCAAAGAACCAAGACCTGTGTGAAAGCACGAATTCTACCAGGGTTCGGTGAAGGGTAGAATAATTCGTTCAACGATGGAACTCTCTTTCTGCATGTGCAAAAAAAAAGATTCCAAACCTCCCAAATTAGAACCTTGCATCTGTCATGGGAGGGTCCTATTTTTGGGAGTCATGGAACTAAAAAAAGCTAGATGGCATATATACATTCTATCGTTTTTTGGCTATCCCTTAACCCTAGACCCCTAAATTTTGAAATTTTCCCAAGTTCTACAAGGTTGCAGTGGGGCTTCTCTTGTTCATGTCCTGTTGCTTGTTTTGGGAGTCATCAGCGGTTGTCTCTAAATCCTACCCTAAACCCTAAGCCCTATTTCTGGTTGAGAATGTAGGGCCAAATTCGACTTGGACCTTCAAATAAATTAAGTCCTTACAATAAGGACCCCCAAAAACGTGCTCTTAATGTTGGGAAACCCCAGATAGAAATTTTGAATCGAAAGCTGGCACGGTTTTGTCCCCTTTCAAGACGGTACTACCCTGCTGAGGTTCATTCTGAACAAGGCTTACATATACTTAATACCCTAAGCCCTAAACCCTTAACCCATTAACGTGAATTATTGTAAGGTTAGTTCAGGGCGAACCTCAGCGTGGGAGGGGTAGTGTGTGGGTATTCGTTTGAAGCACTTTGTGGAAATTTCCTGTTCTTGTGGAAGTTTCGTGCAACCCTAAAGGCCTAAATGCCGCGTGACCCTCAGAGGTAGAGAGGTCAACATGGTGGTGGATTTCATGTCGAAAGTCCCTCTTCAAAACCTTGCCTCATTCTTGGAAACTCCAGTGACACCCCAAATCTCTTAGGCATCCAGCCCGATGTAGGCTTTTATTTGTAGACTTGAGGGCTCGAAGTAGGTACTGTATTAGCTATATATTTGGATCCCCAGCCAGAGTCTTGAAGGTCCAGAGCATGGGCCCAGGGTTTAAGAGCTTAACATGGCAGTTGTTTGGGGGTCTAGACGTCCGCTCCGCAAAACGAACCTCAGAATAGAACCCCCAAAACCCTAAAAACTAAAACCCTACACCCTAAATACCCTAAAACCCTGCACCCTACACCCTAAAACCCTAAACCCAACTACAAACCCATGTCCACTACAAAAAGGTGAACTTCCAGCGCGGGCCGTTCGCTTCTCTAGAAGCCCATCGGGGTACATGTAGAGGTTTTCTAAATTTAGGAATTTAGGATCTAGGGTTCAGGATTAAGGTTCGGGGGTCGCCATAACAAGAACTATAGTATTTTGGGGATTATGTTTGGGGTACACATATTTATGAAAACTACAATATAAAGGGTATGTAGTGGGCATATAGGGACCGCAGGATTAAGAACCCTGTCTTAGGGCCCATGGTTCAACATCTGGGAAAAAGGGTTTATGGGCTAAACCCTAAACCCTAAATCCTAAACCCTAAACCTTAAATCCTAAACCCTAAACCCTAAATTCTAAAACCCTAAACCCTAAATCCTAAACCCAAAATCTAAACCC
>CAJNIZ010028757.1:48297-76069 GCA_905231905.1 Symbiodinium pilosum | reverse complement strand
CATAAATGTTCCCTAACCAACACACGTCAAGGGGGTTAAAAGGGCTTGCTTAAGGGAGGCTTGAGGGGAAGGTTTAAGGGAGGGTTAAGGGTGGGCTTAAGGGGGAGCTTAAGAGGAGGCCTCATAGACCTTTTTAAGCAAAAGAAAAGATTGATTTGTTTTTAAATTTCCCCCATTTTGGTTTGTGTGCCGCGCAGTCCCATGGGCTCTGGCGTAGGTCGAGAGCTGGGAAACTTTTGACCCATCCCCCCACCGAGGGATACTCAAAAAATAAACACAAAGCGACTGCGAGCTTTGCAACATGGGTTCGGAGGAGCCCATAATGTGTGTGATGCCGAAGGGCGTTCGCTGCATTGCGTTGGCATCACATGTTGCAGTCTTTTGGACCTACTCCCCACTGCACTTGCATGAGCCAGAAGAAAAATCCGACTGTGAAGGAAGGAGTTATATATTTTCATGACTGTGATATTTGAGTATTGACTCGGTACCACGTGGATTGGAAGATCCAATTTGCCGGATACTTGAAAAAACTCGAATATTATTTGATGGATAGCTGACATCACTTTTGAGGATTGTGCTTTGGGGAATGTTTTTTTCGATCCACGTCCTCTGTTCAATTTTGGCGCATCTGCTCAACGGGTTTTGCAGTGCGTTGAAACATGCTGCAGGTACCAACCTAAAATGACACAACCTCCCAGACCAACATGAGTCATTGCAAGCGTGGTTGTTAGCCAACATGTTACACCTCATTGCACAATGGCTTTCGAGAAAGAGAACTGACAGAGACAGTAGTAGCTGCACTGCACGATCTTTTGCTTGAAAGTTGTGCGCTCAGTCTGGCCAAGTTTGCAGGCTTCATCAAACTCTGCGTATTGGTTCAATTGAAGCGGCATGAAACCAGGGTGCAAGATTTGGCGGGGTGTTTGTTTCATGCACCTGATGTTCCCTCGTTTTTCAAGTGTGTTGCATGTTTTGAACATAGTAAGCATTGGTGTATTCTTGATCATGTGAGAGGCTTTCATTCGTACTGGTGGCTGAAATTTCACAGGGTCAGTTGTAGATTGCGTGACACGTGGAAGCCGCGCAATGGCAGCTGCAGCAGAGGCTCAGGCCTGCGCGTCTTGACAATCACTAGTGGGATGACCTCTGTCAAAAGCTTTTCAGCGATAGGCTTTTGCAAAGCGTTCAAACTGAATTCGCAATTTTCATAGATATGGATGTCTTTGGATGCATATGTTGGGATTGGCAGCTCGTGTCAGAAGGCTGGTATCATTTGATGTGACGAATACACGGAGACGCGGCATATGCTTTCACAAGAATCGCGCTGGTCCAGTGTTGCCAAATAGCATAGTCTTGTCAAGGGTGGTACGTCTCAATTTCATGCATGTCAGGTGTGATTTGGAACTGGCAAGGTAGCTGTGCACAAGATCAACTCGGTTGGTGCGATGGCTCTTACCTGTTGGCTCCACGTTTTCGCAGTGTTGAGCTTCCACACAGGAGTACTACATGGTGTTATCTTCACCACCATACAGATACATCGATGTTGTTATCTTGAGTATTGCAATTTTATGTTGTGGTGTGCTCCGTGCGACAGATTGGCCAAACTAAAGTACCCTACCGTGCTCAAGCCTCCAACTTGCAAAATTGCGCGCCGCTTTGCATGTCATACTTTTTGCAATAAGGACAATGATGATAATGTTGACTTCGCATGAAGGACCTCTTTCGATTGATCTCCGTGTCGGGGGCCCCTGAATGACAATGCCCAAAAAAGTTGGTTTGAACATCCATTAAAATTTGGCACCAAGTAAAATTTAGATAACATCAATATTTTTGAAAAATACTACTTCGGGAAATTATACTTGTGAGTCTAGTCGTAGTTGTGTTCCGGCAGGATTTGTAATTGGGGCCAAGTTCCTAATGTCGGGTTTGCATTAATGCGATAGTGGTACTTAACAAGCCTCAAAGACCGAGACCAATATTTTGTACAGATACACGTGCAAATCAGTTTGTTTGCTGCCACCCGACAGTCTCACATGTCATGCAACACACCCAAAACCTGAAACTTTAAACATTAAAAAAGGAAAAACCAAAATCCCAAGGCCTGAACCCTAAACAGCTTGTCTGAACAACCCAAACCCTGGTGCGTGTAACCGGCGGGAATGGGTCCATGGCCTCCCCGCTTCATGCAGCGTCGCAGACCCAGGTGGGGAGATTTTGGGTTGAAGGTTGGCTTAGGATTGAGGGCTTAGGGTTTAGGATTTTTAAGGTTCCTTGTGGTATTCCTGTTCCCGGGAGCTAAATTGGGTCAATACGCAGGAGGTTCCAAGATGGGTGCATCATCTGCGAAGTCCCACAAACGTGGTTCAGCGCATTTTTGAGGTGTGGCATTTGTATCCCCACCACGGTATCGACTTTGCAGCTGACTTGCAGCTCAAATGCTTGGGCATAGATGTTGTGCATGCTCTCATGTCTCGAAAGGGGCATGCATCGAAGGTCTGTTGGATTTTTGTTGATTCAGCTCGGCAAGCTTACCTTATTCAAATTCTTCATGGGCATTACTTTAGCATTTCCTGGACCTCCTAACAGTATCTGGACCCTTTTGGAGCCCTACACCCTAAACCCAAACGCTGTGAGATTTGCTTTTTGTTGGAGTGCTACCGCACTCGGAGTTGTATCCGACTTCAGAGTTTCTGGAGGGTTAAGTTTCGGGGTTGTGGTTGGAGAAGTTCGGCTAAGTCACCACGATAAAGAATTTGTATTGTCTAAAACACATCCATATTTTACTAACAATTTTCAAATTCTGCAACAGCAACGCAGTTTGGGGTTTGCCTTGTGCTGTGGCGGCTAGCGGCCGTTTGCATGGTGGGCTTGGCTGACCATCAATGCCAACTGCATCCATAGCCCTTGAACCCTGAACCATGAC
The DNA here is from genome assembly GCA_905231905.1 of Symbiodinium pilosum. Lineage (NCBI taxonomy): Eukaryota > Dinophyceae > Suessiales > Symbiodiniaceae > Symbiodinium > Symbiodinium pilosum. The sequence goes on along the minus strand of CAJNIZ010028757.1, from coordinate 73,146 downwards.
ATTGATAACCCTATACAATACAGTAGTTTGGATTTTTTCCATTATCCCTATATAACCTTAGTGTTATACCCTATTATACTATAGTGGTATTTTCTTTTCCATTCTATTATCCTTATAACCCCAATCTATCCTTAACCTACAGAAGTTCTCTTGAAGTTCCAGGTTTCTGCAACATCTCTGTAACACAACCTGTACCACAACGACTCCACCTTGAATGTTCATTGCTTCAGGGTGTATATATACATATATTTTTATATTCGGATGATATAGGGATAATGGAAAAGACAACGGAAACTACCGGGATAACAGGGATTAAGTAGGGGTTTATGTCGTGGTTATAGGGAATGTTTGTTGCTGGGGCCAGGGGGATTTTCACTCGTAAGTGTCGCAAGTCCTTTATGGTTTGTCTTTGAGAAGAGTTAGTTCTTTTGTCATCGCATCTGTAGCTCAAGTCCAAAGCCCCAAACCATCGAATGTAATCCCTATGTAGTGTAGATTATTCCCAACCAGCCCCCAGTAAGAAAAAGCTCACAAACGCAGATCCAGCAGGAGTCGCTCTTCTCGGCAGACTATTGGCGACGGCTCTGTCCCGACCTGCATGTTGAGGACAAGACTTACCAGGCTCTCCTGAGTTTGAGGTTCAGGGTCTGGGTTTAGGGTTTAGGGGTATCTGTGAGTTTGGGGTTTAGGTTTTTTTGGGTTTATAGCGTTCTGTTGGCATACTCTTTCTCGGGTTTTTTGTAGTGAATTGATGAAGTGTGCTCACTCGCCTTGAGGCTCCTCCGTTTTGAAGACTACAATGCGTGTAGTTATGGATTCCAAGCACTCCAAGCTGGACGCAACACCTTTGCAACTCACGGTTAGTGTTTCGAATCTAGCAATGCTTAGTAAGAATTGCAAGAATAGGCAGAACAATCTTGGCTCAGCACCAGCTCACCAGGAGCAATCAAAGCGATGAGATCTTGTCAGAAGCATTCCTTGAAATCATGACTAGGCAAGGAGCTGACAAGCAATTGTGAAGCAGAACTCCTGAAGCCCTGCCACAAACCCTTTGGACGTCAACCAAAGGGCTTTGCAGAGAGTTCTCTGACTCTGTGAGCCCCACGCAAAACCTCAGGGCTGTCTCTGTACATCCTAGACTCTCTCTCTCTCTCTCTCGCTCTCTCTCTCTCTCTCTCTCTCTTCCTCCCCACACATTTTTTTTCTCTTTTTGTGCCGAGCGTCGCCAGGCCGAGGTCCTTGCACGTGATGGGCGATCTGTCGCAGCCACATCGGACTGCCGCGAGGAAGGGATCCAACAGGTTTCATGCATTATGTGAGCCATGGTCTAAATTCCTTAAAAGGGGTTTAATAGGAAATTGTTTAGGGGAGTTAGCTCGTGTAAGCCCTTGTTGAAGGCTTGGCCCAAGCCTCCTTGCAGGTCCGTGCGCGCATTTTGGAGGAAGGCGCCTTCGGAAGCATTAGTGAAAATGTGGTTAAACACGAATGTATTAAGCGGGTGCAGGGCATTTGAACGCGCTCAAGGAGTTTGATGAGCCCACGCCCTTCAAGGCGAGCAAGTGAAGGATTTTGCTTCAGGTTTGAGCTCAAGGGTTGCAGGTGAGCTAAGGCTCCCTTTAACCAGTCAAGACGCAATAGCCCATTTGTGGAAGCATGAGAGCATTACTTCGGTCTTTCCTTACAGCGGAGTGGCTTGATCAGCCGCTGACCACAAGAGGGACAGGTTCGGCAAGGCAACTTAGGGTTTAGGGCATAAGCCCTGGACCCCCAGAAGAATCCCAAGTCATCAATGAAGACTGACCTTTGATAATATCACCTAATATAACCCCAACATATACCCTATTATAATATAGTGGTTTCCATTTTATTTTCCATTATCCCAGTATATAACTATAAGATGCTTGGAACCTCAGACCTGAGCCCCCCCGGTCCCAAGGCTTTGCGGCGCTCTCTGCGTCCCAGTTGTCTTGGACCACTCCCGTGGACCGTCTCGCCCAAGGGGTGCCTTGGGCCAAGAGTTAAAGTTTAGGATTTCGGCTTTTTGTGTTGAAGCCCAAGTCTTCTTGGCGAATCGTCTGAAAGGAATGTCAGATACGACCAACAAGCGCTCAAGCTTCATTTGTACATAGCTGCAAGACTAGCTGAAGGAGTCCATGCAACGGAGGTGCATGTTGTCTCGAGATCTTTCCGCATCTTTCTCCATATTGTTCAGTCCACTACTCAATCCACATGCAGTGCGCTCAAAAGCCGTCTTGTCTCTTATGCTTTCCGTCCTGATTCTGCAGATTTGGTAGTTCTCCAAAATCAGGGTCCCTATTATACCCCCAAGATATTATAACTGAATTATAACTCTTTTTATAGGGACCCCCATAAACGGGTCTCTAATTTTCACCATTTGGTGTTCACTTAGAGGTCCCTTGGGATCTGAGGTTCTCCAACTTGAGCAGCACGGTTGGCCGGCCACGCCGCTGTACTGCAATTTGATCAGGGAGTTCTGCTCAAGTCTACACGAGTACCGTTTAATTTAAGGTGATGGGATGCTTATAGCTTCTGCAAGATTGGCTGCTGCAAAATGGCATGGCGACTTGATGTTCTTTCATGGACACTTGCGTAGGGACTTCTGGTTGAGTGTTGTAGTTTCAGGAATATGATTGGCTGGTATATGTTCAGAGGCTTTGCAAGGTCTTTGGGGTCATTCAAGCAGTCTCTGGGATTGCATGAAGGTTTCTTGGGCTTCCTTCGGGGTGATAGGGAAGAGTTGACAGAGGGTGTAAAAACGTGGACAAAAACAAACAATTTCCTGGAAGTGATATGGACGCATGACTTCCTTTTGACCTATGTGCGATGTGGGCTACCTTGCTTAACGCATGCGTAGGGATGTTACTTGTGTTCCTGCTATCCCCCCCCGCATGACCAGGCAGCACACTTTCCTGGGCTCAACGTCCTGGGGAAATTGGAATAGGAAACTTTGAAATTGGACCTCCAACATCACCTGTTGCTTGCTTGAATTCTTGTATGTTGTATCTGAAGTTCTGCCGCCTCATGCTCCTGAGAGAGCAGATTGCATAGTGAGGTGGCCAACATTCCTACGTGTATACTTTACGCGAGTGGCTTGCTAGATGCATGCGCCTCCCTTATACCACTCTTGCCCCACAAAATGACAGAATAATGCCATGTCACAGAGCAGAAGTAACTCCTCTAAATCATAAACCTCTCGCCCCCCCCAACAACAATCATCCTCATATGGCAAATCGTATAGGGATTCAAGAGCAACAGTACCCAGACACGGTGAGAGCCTTCGTTGAGTGCAGTTTCTGCCCTGAGCCGCTTAGCGTCTGGATTGTAGCCTTAGTTTTGCCGAACTCAAAGTGCCCCAAAAGGCAGGCCCCACATAACAACTGCACAGCTTTGACCCTGAGCCTCCTACCACGAATGCTGGATCTGGATAGCTGTAGGCAGGTAGGTGTGATGAAATGAATCACATGAGTTTTGGTCTCTGTTGCGGCGATCCTGCTTGATCCGGGTAGCCGGATTCAGAGAGTCCTTGGTCCGTTTCACTATGCTTATTGTAATTTTAGTAAAGCAGTGAAATAGGACTACTAGTAATACTAGTAATAGCAGTGGTAATAGTACTAAAAGTAAGAAGAGCAATAAAGCGCCACGAGTGCTCGAGACAGGGGTTTGGGGCACACATGCCATGGCTTTTGTTGCAACTCGGCTGTTCACGTCTTGATAGTTGTGAGGGAGCGGTTGACGGATCAACTGGTGTCCGAGGGACATAGTTCCGAAATCATTCAGCAAGCCGATCAGCTGGCTGTTGGATTGTGGAGTGGCTGCACTATCGATCAAATACTCGAAGAATTGAAGGAGATTCTGCCTACTTCCGTATTTAGGAGCGTCCTTGCTTTCTGCCAGAACGAGTATCCGATTCTATACTGCTCACTGCCAAAGACCATCACTGGTTCCAATGTGCAACATATTTCATGGCCTCAGCTCCACCCCTCAGAACGTTCGCTTGAATGATGTTCATGCTGAAGTGCCGATTATTGAAGACACAATCGGTGTGCACAAGCTTGGTGAGATAACAAGACATCATGACGCGAGCTCGCCCCGGTCCCAATTCCGGGTGCACCAGAAACGTTCAGGACAATGCGGTCTGTATGGTGGTGCAGGCGTGCGGGTCGGAGCTCTCGCCCCGAGGGCTCCAGAAGGTGCGGCGTCGCCAGCACCGAAGCCATGGGTAAGTGTGTCCCATGAGCAGGTTAATGGTCGTAGCAGGGTTCGGAAGCGAGCCTACATCAGAGCCATGAAGCGCCTTAGGTGCCTTGGAAGAATGATACGGGTCCGTCAAGGACTGAGGGGAGAAGCACCTTCTTCACACGGAACTGCAGTGGCCTCAGTCCAGAGGTCCTTGCTGAGACTCTTGCATGGGCGTCCGATACAGGGGCATCGTTTTTCGCGTTGCAAGAAACGCACTGGAACTTCACATCGGATTGGCGATCCGATGGGTGGCTGTTCGTGCATTCATCTGCTCCGAAGCCAAAGTCTGGTGGGGTACTGTTTGCCATACGCTCTGATATGGTGGAAGCTGCATCTGTGCGATGGTCGGAGTTGGTGCCTGGTCGCCTTTTACACGTGCGATGCCTACACCAGAAACAGGCAGTTGATTCCCTCACGCTTTACCAGCATGTCAAGACCCGAGGTGACACGTCAGATCTGCGTACCAACCTTGGACAACGGGATGGTGTATGGCGTGCGCTTGAGAAGGCGCTATCGGCCATACCATGGAGGTCGTACGTGGTGCTGGCTGGTGACTTCAACACAAACTTCTCCTTTGGAGCCCCGCTCATTGGGAAAAGCACCCTAAACAAGGAACCTCTGGAGATGTATAGGCGAGAATCAGCACGAGTTCATGCAATGCTTGATGCCAAGGGCCTGGTTGCTCTTAACACGTTTGGAAGGCAGGTTCTGACATACGTTCACCCAAACGGATCAAGCTTCATCGACTTTGTGATGGTCAGGAGGCCAGTAGCGGACGCGAGGGCAAGGAAAGCCTGTGCAATACGGGCGCCTCTGGCGTCCTGGAGGACAGTCGGTCACAGACCGGTGATGGCCAGTCTGCGCCTGGAATGGAGGCTGTGACCAGATTCAACATTTTGTCCAGTGTTCTTCGGACTACTAGCAAGTTCAGTGAAAGAAATCGTGTACGCATATACAAATGCTGCGTGTGGGCCTCACTGCGCTATGGCCTTTTTGCCACGGGTCTAAACCAGGCAGGCTTTAACCGGGTGGTCGCCGCCATTTGCGCACAGCTCCGGAAGGTCCTACGAGTACACGAACATGGCGTCTCCAATCAGCAGGTGCTTCGGAGAGCTGACCTTGATCCCATGCAGTTCTTGGTAGACAGTGGAGGTGTTTTGGTAGAGCGCATTTCGGACGATACCACCAGGCCATCGGAGATTCTGAGCATCGAGAAAGCAACCGCGGAGGAGAACCTGCAGGTTTTGACTGCTATTCTTGTCAATCAGCCGCACTCTCAACTCATAGAGAGATCCTACGCTCATTCAGGGTGGCTGTGTATGCCAGACATGTGGGCTGATCTTTGCTAATGAAGCAGGCTTGGCAATGCATGTCAAGAGCAAGCACTCCGAGATCCATCTTAAGGCAGGGGTGGAGTTCAACCGTGGATCTCATTCACTTTTCGGAGTTCCCTTTTGTCGACTATGCAGAAGGCATTTGCATGATTGGAGCTCTATGGCGAAACACATCACAGCAGGAACGTGTTCCAGCCTCAAAGATGCGTTGGCAAGGGGTATCTCACATGATGAGCTGATGCGCGAGGTCATGGAGCAAGAACAGCTCGATCCGCCCAAAGCGCCGATCGAAATGCCGGAGGTAGAGGATATTGGTGAGTATGCGGAGTGGATGGATGCCCCAATTTTGAGTGTGCTGCAGGACACTGTTCTTCATCGGCGTCTACGCTCGGGATGCGCCATTTGCAGGCAGAGGCTGGTGGGCATTAACAGGGTTAAGACACACTGGCAGCTATCTCACAAGGCTGCTTGGGACAAGATCAGTGGCACGATCAGAGGCAATCTCAGAAGCTTGAGCTCTGTGTTTCGGAGTCCATGTCAGTTTTGCGGGAGCCGCGCCAAGGATGCCTCAGCTCATGCTACTCATGTCCGGTCATGTATCAGGCGCTGGCCATTCGTGAACTCCATGGCTTAAGTGGCATGGCAGAAGCGAGGAAGGAGTCACAGCCTACTCGACCTCGACAAGACAAGGCAGACCCGCAGTACATGCGCTTTGATGTTGCGCAAACTCCGTTGGGCAGGGCTTTTGGATGGTCCGCTTCATCCGCTGGTACTATGCCTGTCGAAGGCAATATCTGCAAGCAGGCCAGCCTTCTTCAGCGGCCATGCGTTACTCAGTCGCTAAAAATTGCAACCGTGAGGCCCCCAGATCCTCATCCGAACAGCGCGGCAGGAGCCGTTCCTCTTTCAGATTTTCGTCTGGTCAACCCACATTCGCTTTGTTATGTCAACGCCAGTATTATGGCCTTGCTACATGTCCGGGAGGCAACTGGACTTCAGGAGGATGCCTTGGACTCTCAGACTCAGCACTGAGTTACGTTCACTCCGAAGGCTCACTCTGGGTTGGCGGTTCGGGCCCGTACAGCAGGATGCTGCTGAGTTCTCCAGCCAAATACTCACGAGGCTTGAGGGGCAGTGTCTTTGGCAGTCGCGGATTGAAGAGGTAGAGGGCATCAGAATTACGGACACAGGCGCCTTCCTTTTCCTCTCCATGCCAACAGCTCCTTCCACGTTGCAGGATTTGATTGAGGCGTGGACCTTTCAGCGCCATGTATATGGTTTGACGGGTGAGTGGCCAAGGGTCCCTGTGGTTCTTGGCAGGTATGCGGGACGGGCCAAAAACCAGGCCAGAGTAGCTTTCGACGGTGATGTGATGCTCCCAGTGTTTGGTGAGGGTAGACTTCTACGCCAAGCACGATATCAGGTTTTGGCTGCGCTGGTTCACCTTGGAGAGCGTCCCACTTCGGGCCACTACCGCTCGCTGCTTAGAGATGGGGATGCATGGTACTACTCAGATGATGCAACACCCTGCACTCGCACCAGCTTGACGCGGGAGCACGCATGCAATGTATACCTTCTGTGGCTGGTCAAGCGGGGCATGTAGCGGAGCCTAGATCTCTCCAGCAGTGGCCATGACTGAGATTCCTGCTGCTGTTGTTTCTCCTTCTGAAGAGGAAGCCTTCTGGAAGACGTATATGCCATCTGGGATTGCCAGCACGGCTACCGACGCTTCTATGGACCCCAAGAATGACGGGGGATCGACTGCCGCCACGGACACCGCCCAAGGTCACAAGGAGGACGACAGAGGTGGCAAATGGGTTCGAGACCAGGGACAACGTGGCAAAGGTCGCAACAGCGGCCGGGGCGGCGGCGCGTATGGCCAAGCGGATTCCCTTGCCAAGAAGAAGGACCAGAGATGGGGCTATGATCACGACTCGCGTAGTCAGGAGAAGACCATAGCCGATCTTCGACGTCAGGTCCAGGCACTGCAGAAGTGCGCTCTTCGGCGCGAGGACTCGCTGCAAATACTTCGTCAAGAAGTTTCCTTCGTGGTGTTCCTGAGAATGGGAGTAGACGCTTCCATTGTGGGCCCTCTTGCTGAAGCACGGGCGGCATGGTCACGCCAAAAAGAGGAGAATCCACAGTCGCTGTCCAAGCCCATGCGCTCAACCATGTTCGCCTGCTGGATGCGAACTCTTGGCGAGGGCCATAGGCTTGCCTAGCAAACCTGATGCCATCAAAAAGATGATTGAGATGAAGTGGATGAATCCCGAAGGAACGGGGTGGGGCTACTTGAAATGGGACCAGGACAAGAAAGCCCTGGTCTCTGACGAAGGTAAAGCCCCCGTACTGGCGTCGAAGGCCATTGAGGTCCTGCAAGACGTGCTTCGCTGCTCTATGGATCCAGCTGCTGTCACGCGGTTTTTTCCCACACGGAAGGAGAGGCGATAACCATGCTGTTGCAGTTTGCGCTTCGAGGTGAGTTTTCGGACCGTCTCATACAGCATATGCACACCCTGAGTGGTTTGGCCTTGACGCAGCTATGTGCCAGCCAGCTTCGACCGGATCGTGCGCAGAGATCGGGGTTGGCCATCGCAATTTCAAAAGACCTGGCGAGCTGATCCTGTTGGTCGAGAAATTCAGTGCAGTTCCTGACCCGTTATGGGCCTTCACCCTCCCGATGAGGAGATGGTGTTTCTATGCTCCTAGAGTATGGACGAGACAAGCACGCCCTGGAAAATTCCTGTGCTGGGTCCTGTAGCCAGAGTTCCTTCAATTGGATGTGGCCTTGAACCTCCATGCTCAGGTTTTCGATCAAGTTCTTCCTCTCGAGTTGCCGGATTCCTGGAAGTACGTTCAGCATCATGTTCCGGATGTGGATGTGCATGCATGCATATGGCCTTTCGGTATGCAGATTACACTGGATGCGGATTTTATACATGAGCCTCACCTGTCAAGCACATGCAGCACCTCTTGGGCTTATCAATGTGCACAGGACGTAGCTTTGCAGGCGCCCAGCCAGTAGAGATTGATCTGGAGGATGAGCCGAATCCCCCGGCACCGCATATGCTACCTCTGCCAAGTTTTGTTGATTGCGCTTACGTTGATGGGCAGGCCTCCAACTCATCAGGCACTTCCATGAGGTATAGTCCCTCCGACTGCTCGATGGAGGAGTATGGCATGTCGTCTGCTACTCCTAGTTCGTCAGTTTCTGATGGTGGTTTGTCTTCGTGCTTGTTGTTCACTGATGAGGTCTCTGAGTACAGGTTTTTGGGTCCTCCTCGTAACGAAGCGGATGATCTGGCCTACGTAGCTATGTGTGATGGTGCCATTAGCTATGGACAAATCGGAGTACTTGCTGGGCTACTTCCTGAAAGCCGAACAGTACACCACAGGTACGGCCCCAATCAGCTGCTACGCGCATGTTTTGGTACGGGTGCTTTCATACATGGTCCTCACGCTGGAGTCCGGAAACACGCAGTCGAGTATCCCTGGTGTTCTGTCTTGCTAGCTGCAATGCTGAGATCGTATTTTCCTGGGAAACCATTCAGCTCGTGTGTCTTGCAGATGAACATGCCCACCAATGTTCACAGGGATCAACATAACGACGCGGCCATCAACAACCTGGTCCTTGCATGTTCTAGATGGGAAGGCGGCCAACTTTGGCTAGAGGACCCAGAGGGTGATGCACTTCTAGAAGATGGCTCCAGGGGTCGCCTACTAGATGTACAGCCTAGTGCCACTTTCGATGGGCACGTGCGTCATAAGGCAATGCCATGGACAGGCAGCAGAACGTTGGTCGTTGGCTTCCACATCCGTGATGCATGGAGATTACGTCCGAGTGAGGTGCAGTATTTGACCAAATTGGGTTTCATGCTTCGAGGCTGTGCAGAGTGCTGGAAAATGACGGCATGGTGCACACTACGTCTTGCTTCCGAGTGCGATGCTTCTTTCTTCTGATCGCCGAGGTCTTCCATGTGAAGCCGTAGAGCGCAGATGGTGCCCACTCCCGGCACTGTTTCTTCTTCATAGTATCTCTCACTATCTCCGTTTTCATGAATACTGTACAGGGCGCAATTGCTGCTTGGAGTTTAGACTCGGGTGATTGCAGCCAGTGGAGGCTTGGCTCCTAGGGGCGCTCCACTTTAGTTTATTTTCTGAGTGATTTTTATTCTGAGTATTATGTAGGCTCCCAGGCTTCTTGCGTTGCGTGCGGCCGGCTCTAAGAGCTGCTGGGCTACGCTTGACCATCGACAGCGGTTGCGATCCGAGAGAGAGAGAAGAAGAGCAATAGTAGCAGTAGTAGTAACAATAGGAATAGTAGTCAGAACAGTAATTTTGGTAAATATAGTGATAGCAGTAATCTTGCTGCGGCTCTTGTAGCATCCTGTAGTGCACCGATCACCATTGTTATTACAGTCAGTGCTGCAAAGACTTGGTCCCCTCTTCAGGTTGAAGGCAGCCAACAGTTTTAGACAATGTGCAATCCTCTGGTGGTTTTTAAGGCATGTTTGTGCTGGCTCCTTCAGGAGCTCATTTGCGACCATGAGAGCTGAGGGCTCATGGGGCATGTCACTTCAAGATGCCTCAAAAACCGCCAATCCATTAGTGTGGGACGTTTTGGAGGAAATGGCTTGCAACAGTCCACCGGTGTTTCCCATCATACAGACAAGCCCAGGTTCATCGCTCTCTACGACGAAGCGTGGGCTATGGCGAGGTCCTGCGGTGCATCGTGCTTGTCCACTCCTACCCTTCCACAGTCCTTGGGTGGTGCTAATGGAATGGCGGGCTGCATCTGTATTTGTGAAGGCACGTGGAATCCGATTATTCCCTTTTAAAGCAGAGGGCCACGCCCACTTCAAGCTTCTGAACTTTGTTCTGCTGCAATTCAATTCCGTGTATGCTCTATCCTAGTGTCGCATTTTGTCTGAGATGTAGATTGTGAGGACCTACTACCCCAATAGCATACTGCATCTGGCAGGGACGCCAGCGCCGTCATGCGGGAAGCCACAGGCAACAGAGCTTTGGCCGGCATTGGCCGAAAACAAGAGGGATACAGAAACATGTATCCCCATCACGTGTGATTGTGTATACAGGCAACATGTGAATCTCAAGCTTGAGGTCTCTGTATGGACGTAGTGGGCTTCCTGGTGCGGCCGTCACAGACGAAAGGCTTCTCACCGCACCGCGACAGGTGCGCTGAGGAATTCCTGCCATTTGGATTTGTGGGTCTGTTTGCCATTGGTTTCAGCAACAGCAAGGCATCACGGAGAATCTTGTTTCTTTGAGCCTGATTTTGTCCTTGCAGTGTTTCGTAACCGAGCATGTGGCTGACTTCTGGTACCCAGTATCCGAGCATCAGAATTGCTAGTATGCCGGTTTTCATGATACCAAGGAACCTTAGCGACAGACCGCGTCCAAAGTTGAGATGTCTCGTCTTTGCGTCTCAATCTTTGAGCCGTGTCGGAGATGGAGCCCGTGAAGCATTGACAGTGTCAAGCCCATGGGCTTCTTAATCTTAAATCCTGCAGCATTCTTTGTTCTGTGCCAGTCCCATCTGGCTCCATACTTTGGAAACTCAGCCCTAAGCCCCAAACAGAAGCTCGGTAGAGGAAAACTCAGGTTATAGATATCCTATTGTCCCGTATACTTGTTTCGTCATGTACCAACCTACAACCCAGGGGTGTCCCTTGAGTGACTACATCCTCAGCTAGAAGGTTTACACGCCAATCCTGAATCCTCGCCCTTTGCATGCTGCACTCTGAACCTTAACCTGCAAGTCCCTCACCACGGGACCTCAAAGGTCACAATCCCTCCCTAATAAACCGACCGCGTTGACCTTCCTGCAATACATGTTCGGGCTCCGTCATGTTGGTCTTCTGGAACTTAAAAAATTGGGTTTCAGATTTAGGGTTTAAGGTAGCGTCCAGGGTGAATGGTTTAGGGTCCAGGCTTTCACCAAGGCATTCTAGATTTGGCTAATAGGTCTTGTAATTCTTGCAATACAAGTTGTGAATAAATATCAGTCTATTACATACTTGGACCATTAGCCTTTTTCCTCAGGGCAACATTTACATAATGGGTTACTGTCCCCCAGTCCTTGGTTTAAGGCACACTACCTAACCCAGGCCCTAACAAATGAACAAGCTGGGATGTTCTTTTTCCAGCGTAGGTACATTACGAGACTTGGACGTTCTGTATAAGTGTACTTATGAGACTATGGGTACCAGCTGCTCCATCCTTGGCTTTTTCCAGCTGGCCTGTCTTGTCTGTAGCTCGTTCTTGCTCCACGGGCGCACCCATTCGTTTTACACCCAGGGAACGTACAGTTTGCGATGTAGGGCTCGCAAAAAGCGTAGGGTTAGCTTTCACTGAACATGTCCCCCGAGGAAGTATGGGAAATAAGGTCGTTGTATTGCTGGGTTGGAGGGACTTGAACTGAATGATCCCTGCGACGCTTTGAAATCCTGCACACCTCCATGCAAAGGTAGGTCTAGGCTAGGCGGTTCAGTCCAAAACAACTAACCACAAAGCCGGAACCCTGAAACCTGCAAGTGTGAGCCCCAGACCCAGCAGCTTGAACCCAAATGTGAAACCCTCAAACCCAAGACCCTAGACTGAACCTTAAATGCAAAATCCTAAACCCTAAACCTTGAACCTTCAATCCAAATTCCTGCATTCGGTCTCCTGACATCGGGTGCTGACTAAACCCTAAATTTCAGGAACCTGAAGCCCTTAAGCCTACATTACCTGTCCTGATATATCCCTGTGCATAGAGACTCTGCTCAAGCCCTTTAAAGTTTGTGTTCGCCCACTGCTCCCCCCAAAGGTTCCTACTGCTCACTGAATCGAAACAACATCACAGGAGGGAATGGGGCAACCCAATCCAAACCAGTGCAGACAACATAGAACCCCCAGCCAACCCATCCTCACCGCCGAGCCTTGGAATTTGTACTTTCTTTTTGATTTTTTTTGGTTGTGCCTGCTGCGGGTTACCTTCCTTGGCGTTCTCTTATTTAAGGATAGCTAAGGCTCATTAAGGCTACTTAAGGGGAAGTCTAGGGGGGCTAGTACAGGGGAAAGTTATGGGGGAACGCACGCTTAAAGAGGCAAATAAGTTGCTACGCATCTTGTTTTTCTTTATGTATCCTTACGTATCCCTATATATCCTTATATCCGCTAAATCCTAAACCCTAAATCCTAAAGCCTAAATATTGAAGCCTTAACCTACGCCCTAAGCCCTAAATCCTAAACCCTAAACCATAAGCCCTAAAACCTAAACAGGCAGCCGGAGGACTGGACCCCGAAGGGCGTCCCGCCGGACACTGGCAGCACATTCAAGGCGGTGCTTCGGCTGGAGATATAGGCATATATAGAGATCAGGTTTAGGGATCCGGACACTGGCAGCACATTCAAGGCGGAGCCGCGGCTGGAGATATAGGTATATTTAGGGATCAGGGTTTAGGGATCCATAGGGATTGATAGGGGTACATGGGGAGTTATAGGGATAGACAGGGATTCATAGGGACATCTAGAGATATTCAGGGATCCCTCAAAGGTTTTTCAGTATATGGGAGTTTATACAGAAAATGAAGGGTGTTGAAACAGGATGCAGAATCAAATGGACGCGAAGGTAACAGTTGAAATGTAAACTGGGTATGTGTTTCATGAACAATGTGGGACTTCGCGTGTTTTCTAAGTATTCCATGCTTCCCATTCTGGTGTATGTAAGTAGCAAGCCAGTATTGTCAGCATGCTGGTATTATTCGTGTCACCGACTCCTACTTCTGCTGCTACTAAGGGCTGTGCTGCTGCCAATAGCAGTACTCGGCCCGTAGAGGGCTTAGTCATCTGAGCTTGGGGTATAGCATTCCCGCAAGGATCCCAGCCATAGGATCCAGGCTGCAAAACAACGAGACTAAACTCTTAGACCCCTAAGCGCTAGACCCTAAATCCGTGCAGGAGCCAATGTAAACAGCAGCACACAGAGTTGTCGCAGAGATATCCAAATTCCGGATTTTTTTTCTACTTTCTTGCTCGACTTTTCAAGTACTTCTGAGAGGGTTTACTTCAGGGGGGGATTATATAAGGGGTTTATAGGGGACTACTACAGGGGGTTACTAAGGGGATATTAGGAATTTAGACTATGGCCCATACGGGTCATCAGAAGGTGCTAGTGGGCAGGTTTTTGCAGAGTCTTTTAATTCATTGCTTATTGGGGCCCAATAAGTTCTTGCACGCTGTGTAGACACACACATATATATATACATACGGGTTTGTAATCATATGTACATACATGTATTGTGTGGTCATGACGTGCTGTGTATGTATATGTGTATATATGTCTATTTGTAGATAGGTAGACATGGAACTATGTAGATATGCAGATATGTAGATATGTAAATATATAGATATGTCGATACGTGTATGTTTACAAACATTTTTAGAGTATGCACGTATGAAATATGTATGTACGTACGTATGAACGTATGTATGTATGTATGTATGTATGTATGTATGTATGTACGTGCATATGTATGTAGATATGTCGTTGTGTGGGTAAGGTAGGGTAGGGTAAGGCAGGGTAGGGTAAGGTAGGGTAGGGTAGGGTAGGTAGGTATGTACGTACATACATATGTACGTACATATGTACGTAAGTAAGTAAGTATGTAAGTATGTATGTATGTATGCATGTATGTTTGTGGTATGTATGCATGCATGTATGTACGCACACACCTATTTGGATTGATTCGTACATCTATGTGCGCATGTATGCACTTATACAGGTACATTCTTTCAGGGTGCATATATGAATACACATATTTACAAACACATGTATACACTTGTATGTTGGCGTATTTGCAGATCAACACGTGTGGACACGTAGACATATATTCGTATCGTATTCACACCCATACATGTTTCCATATGTACGCACGGGCACATACACATACCTGCATATACATCTTTGTACATGGCTAGAAGCATCCATACACTCTATTGTATTCCAGGATGGCATGGCAAAGTATGTGACACTCTGGGCAGCTCTCACAGACGCGAACCCCGAGAACTCCTGACTCTTGTTCAGGGTTTAGCGACTGTGGGCTTCCGGAATAAGAATAGGTTAGGTTTTGTTCTGCAGGGTTTGAGGGGCTACAGTTTGGTGTGTCGAGGTTTGGTGTTCGAGGGGCTTGATTTATGGGTCTAGGATTAAGGGCCAGGGATTGTGTAGGGTGTTGGGTTGCGATGTGAGGGGCTGTGGTTATTGCCTTGGCAAGGAGGGTCTGAGAGATCCTTCTTTTGTCGTTGTGTGTTCTGGGATAGTTTTTTGCCTATTACATATGTTACTGAGATCATTGTAGGGCTAATGTTTTGGTACTTTGGGATTGGGTTCGGACATTTGAGTGTGGTCGCTTTCAAGGCCGGCTTTTGAATCTAGGCCATGTCCGTGTTATGGGTTCAAGAATTTCAGCTTATTATGATTGCATGTCCTGTTTCGAAACCCTAGTGGGCGCGGTCACATGTGCCGGCAGGGTGTGCAGCAGGTACAGGTTCAAGCCTTTGGGATTAGGTTGGAACTCCAGTTTAAGCAGAGGCGCAAATGGGAGGGTTGTGGAGGGTCGCAACCCGTTTTAGGTGGGTGAAAACTCAGGCCTGCAGGCAGTGGGTCTCTTGCACGAGAGACTCACTGTTTGCAGAGTTGGCCTGTGAGACAGTGTTTAGAAGGACACACTTCCGACAGTCAAGGATCCACCTTTTTGTGCGTGAAGCGGGACATCTCGAAAGCAGGGTCCCAGTCAAGAGGCCCACTTCGTTGTGCAAGACCCGTGCAGCATCCGTGCTTTCTTAGATGCCACATACTCACTATTGTCAGCGCAGCAAAGCTCTTGTCCTGTGTTCCTGTGGGGCGCTGACAATAATTTCCTGAACAGGATTAACAAGATTCACATGGGCTTGCCGCGATCCTTGTCATCCTGGTGGCCAAGCTGAGTCAACGCATGCAGCTCATGCATAATTTTTTCCGTTGTAGTGTGCTACGATGATCGTTCACACGGTGGGGCATGCTCGTGGTAAGCTCGTCACCTCGACATTGAGTTTTGCAGTCCCAGGTGTTGTTTCGCCAATAACGTCGGTACGAGTTCGTGTCAAAGAAGGAAAATTGATAGGCATGGACAAATTACATGATGCCGCCAACATGACAGGTATCAGAAGCGACCCGAAGTGTTTTCAAGTTTACAAACAGTTTTCACATTCACAAAACCAGGGTTCCTACTTACTAAGAAAAGTTCACGCGGTAAATGGCTTGAACATCGTAAAAAGGAAGCCCTAACATTTTCAATCTTGTGCTAGATACTTTTGTCTCAGGATAAACAACATAGTAGTCTTTAAACGTTCTTTTGTTGTCCCAAGGCTTGCACTTTGTCCCACGCCGAGTGGACCCAGGCCAGGGCCGATTGTCACCACAACGTGGCAAGATGGCTTGTTGAAATTATGGGTCATGTGATCCAGAGATGTTTGGGGATAATTACTTTGCAATGCTGGGTTTTTTGGGTATTCACACCAATGTTTTTGGCTTTGAGGGGCTCGCTGTGATCATGAGAGCATACACTATGTGATAGTGCTTTCACGCAATGTTTACGCACGCTTCTGTTCTCTGTTTTGTTTCGTTCTGCCATTCTCTATCCATGCCGTGGAACAAAACCCCAAAACAGAAATTGGGATGCACACTTCTTTAAAGAACGGCGAGAGCGTTTTTGGTGCTACAAGGTTTTGCTTTGGAGGGGCTCGGCTTTAAAGGCTGAAAAGATCACAGTACAAGATTCAACTGGCCTTATTAAGGAGATAAGAGGAACGGCAGTGCGGGTTGTTCGCGTGTGAAGCTTTGGACGGTTTATATAGTATGCATCGCTATGCTGGAATTGAGCGCCTTCTATACGCAGGTTATTCTGCTGGAGATCCGGATCAAGGGGACCCGATGCTCCGCATATTCCAGGACAAGGCACATGCTTAGGATTTTAAGGGTTACTGTAGTATATTGGCTATATTGGGGTAAGATTTGGATGATAATGGAAAAAAATGGAAACAACAACGTCATATGGTAGTTTCCCTAAATAAGTGGACCCTAATATAGACCCCAATATATTATAGTTCTTATTGTAGGGACCCCCAAAAAGGTACCCCTCATTTTGGGAACCCCCTATGTTGGAGTTTACTTAAGCTTTTGAATCCTCAGCTCCAAAGCCTCAAGCCTCAAGCACCCCGAAATCCCCACACCTTAAAACCCTAAATTCCGAAAACCTGAGCCCCCGGAGATGCTTACCACGTTGCGGCCCGTGGGCCACATGCTACATTCATTCCTTTACATAGAATGATTCTTTGATAACCTGAATTTCGTTGATTCCTAGTATGCCTGCATTTGATTCTCTTATTTGCGTGTGCTTTGCCAGGATCCCCATGAGAGTATCCTTGAAGTCGCCCCCCGTTGATTTTTTTCTTTGTAAAATCTTCTGCGCATGCACTGCTCGGCTCAATGGCCCTAAACCCTCTTCGGAGAAGCTATTGTGACTAGAAAGTCATGAATGCTTGCTGAAAGCCTGCAAGATTCCTGTACGGGTCGCTTTTGGAATTCTGAAAGTGTACTGAATGCATGCCTGCACTAAACTCATGATATACCGTAACATATTATAACATACCATATCATAGCATGATACACTATAATATACAATAATATACCATTATACTTCTATATAGCATAATATACTATAGTATACTATAATATACCCGGAGTGAAGGCCGCATTTCAAAGCATCCGCAGCGCTCCAGTCACTGCTGGAGGCTGGCGATTCGGGCTCTTTCGGATGAAGGCGAAAATCAGTGTCCAGGGATTCAGGGCTTAAACTGGAAACGAACTACTATGGTGTTTGGGGTTCAGGGTTCAGGGAATGCATGGTGCTGGTATTGATCACAAAACTTTGTTTGGAAGCCCCACACGAAGCACTGATGTCGCTTTAGTGAGGTCCTCACAGGCTAAGGGCTCTTCTGACTTCACACGGCTTAGAACTTGGCTTTTTTTTGCCTCTCCTAATTGGCTTCATTCCCGAGCGGAGTGTTCAGGGGCTAACTGGGGCTTAGGACTGATCCAAGATGCCGTGCTATATAGGGTTATTTAGGCATTGTATAGCAGCAATGGAAAAGAAAATGGGAACTACTCATTGGGGCTTAGGTTTTGGTTCGAAGTCTTCGAACACAGGCTCCGGCGAAATCATGTTATTTGTCATTTTGCTTGCTTCATTTCAGTCTTGCCAGTTTTTGCCATCAAGACTTTGCGTGTTGACATTAGGGTGCATATCCCTGAGACAGACTTTGGCTGCTCATGTACGGGCACGAAGCTTGCAGCATTGCATGAGGAATAACAACCGACTCACTGATGGTACACTCCCCCACACTAACATGGAGACCCACATAGTTCCCCTTCAGAGGGACCATAGTCTTTATAGGGCCCTTTTTGGGTTTCCATGTTAGTTTCCGGGAGTGTACCCACAATCCGAAATTCCAAACTTCCATACCCTGGAACAGAGCTAAAAGAGGTCTTCAGGTTGTCCTACCACCCTTGTAAACCACCCTGAAATCCTTTTCTCCAGCAAAAGATTCAAACTTTGACCCTAAACCCTGTACATCACCAGAAATATTACAGCCTGAAATTAGAAGTGCCTTGTAAGGTTGTCCTTTTTGGATGCGATGCCCCTGCCACATACAGTAAGCCCTCCCTGAACCCTAAACCTGAAGCCCTGAAGCCCACCCCCTCCAGGCTGCACTTTCCACACGCACCGCACCATCCACTGGGGCTCTGCTGGCCGGCGCACGGCCGATGTGGCCCCGCGGATCGCGCTTTCCTTTGGCGGCTTGGGAGTACTGGCTTAGCTTCAGGTTTTCGTGTGGGGGTTTAGGGGTTGAGGCCCTTAGGCCCCAGTCCAATTGCAAGCTATGTCAGCTTATCTTGCACCTTGTTTGTGATCTCGTCATGGTGAAGTCTTGTGCCCTACATGTGTGCAGGGGTTTCCATTTAGATTCTGTGAGGTCTCGGGAGCCAATGTCACGGGGTACATGTAACCCCAATATACTATAGTAGCTTCCATTCTCTTTTCCATGATCCCTATATAAGCGGGAAGCTGAGCTGTCATGGTATGAGCTTTCTGGGTAATTTAGTCAGAGGTTTTTGTACCAGGGCTCATGGTGGCTTGAACAGTTCCCCGCGTTCTTTTTGAGTGCGTTTAAGTGATTTTTTCCGTTTCAGCCGAGCTTGAGGAGCGGGGCCTCAAAAATATGTGAGCCATAATTTGAATTCCTTAAAGGGGGGATATATAAGGGATTATACAGGGGACTTCTAAAATTCTAAAGGGCATATTAAGGGGGGTACTAAGAGATTTTCAAAGTTTAGACGCTAGCTCAGGTAGACGTCGCAGAATGTTCCAAATATCATGTTACTTACAAGGCTTGCGAGATTTGCAAGACACCTTGCGGGACATCGTTTTGAGGAGGGTTGAAGAAACTGCAGAGATTCGGGCGAGGTTTCTGGTGTGACCATGGCAACACTTTTAGTCAGGCTTCGCAAAGGCAGCTTCCATGTTCTTTTCCATTACCACGATATACTACAGTAGCTTTATTTGTCTCTTCCAGTATCCCTATATAACCCCAATGTACTATGGTAGTTTCCATTCTCTTTCCCTAAACCCTAAACTTTGAGGGAGTCGAAGCCAGAGCTCTGCCCACAGAGTCTTGAGCGCCAAGGTTTCAGCACAGAGGACTGTGACCTTCCTGTTGGAATCGTGACAAAGTTGCCATGAATACGTTCTCAATTGTGGCTTATAAGGGATCTCCATGGCGCAGGAGAGTGAAATGTGTCCCGTGCTCAGCAGGTGAGCCACTTTCAGTTTGACTGTGGGTGCAGTTGCAATTCTGAGCGCTGCATTCCATGACATATTAAGATTATCGGAAGCTTGCTGTTTATGGTTGCTTAAGCTGCTTGTCGTCTAGTGGCTGTTGGGTTCAAGGTTTTACCAGCCTAGACTGTTGTGAGTCCTCAGCGCCAAAGACCTCAACAGATCTCAACAGCGATCAACGGAAGGATTTTGAGCCGCCGTACTTCTCCCCGAAGGTGCGCTTCGGGGCAAGTTAGGCCATGGCTCTCTCTAAGGCTCTAGGGGCTTCAAAGGGTTCTGAGGGGTTTGTAGCTGCAAGGCTTCAATTTCTGACGCGGAGCAGCTTACGTCAGTGGGTTCTCTCAGAAGTGTGCGCGGTCCTCTTGATGGACCGAGTAAGAATCTGTTTTCGCAGATCAGCCAAAGCAACACATCCTGCTGCCTGGCAGGCCCTACCCAAAGGCCCAACCCAATGTCCACCCACCCTAAAGGCAGCCTAATGATTTGGAAGCTCCATAGGCCAGATGCATCGCAAGTTTACGCAAACATAGAGGATTTTTGGAGGGATGGGTTTCAGCTAACTCGAAAAGAGCTTTACACACTTGGCCAGCGGCAACCCCTCAGACCGGCAAGAAAATCAACTATGACAACCGCTTTAAGCCTAAATACTTTTGTGGACAGCTTGAGGAAGCTTAGGCACAGTGCAAATTCTGTATGGTTCACGAAAAGCCTCCTTGGCCGAGCGGTGGCGTTGCAATGGGATGGTCCCTGCAGATATCATGGCAGCCCGAAAGTGGGCCCCACAAAGACTTTGTCCTGTCAGAACGGACCTGTACGAATTTCCATGCTAGAGCTGGGGAGAGTATTTCGTCCTTCCATCAACCAAGAGAACTCCAATGCCTGCGAGGCATAACCCTAAACCCTAAACCCTAATCCCTAAACGTGGTTCACCATGCGCCTTCAGCTCCAAACACTGGCCTCGGCACTCACACCCCTCATCCCTGCAACCTGAATCCTGCTTTGTAAGCCTCGGAGTCTCCTTTGAGTTTCATAGCTGGTAATAAGCTACCTTTTTTACGCTATAAGTGTAACGCTCAAGCCCAGGCCCTGAAGCACGATCCCAAGACCCGATCTTGGAGAATCATCTAGACGTCCCTAGTTACTTTACTCCTAGGTGCTCCTGTTCCTATATTCCTGGATACCCCTATGCTGAAGCCCAGAACACGAGACTGTTCAGGCGCTGCCGTTTCCGGATCTACGGCTGCGGGCGGCTCTTGCTTCGGCACCTTGGAAACGGACCCGTTAAAGGGTTTATAGGCTTCTACATAGGATCTCTTTAAGGGGTTGGCAGGGTTTTATGTCGGATGCTTCCAAAGGGTGTCTAGGGAAACATAATTAGAGTTCAGATTTTTGGCAAAATCATCGGGGATTGTCCAAATTATGGCTACTGTCAGGTATCCTAAATGTTGAGCTCTGTACTACAAAGGTGACCCCAAACAAACACCATACTTTTGACAACCCCCGTATCGGGCTAAGGTGATAGTGCTGAATCAAATCAGGGTATACAGGGGGCATTATTTCTGAGACATTTTCTCCAGGGATGCTTCGGTATCCTGACTGTTTAGGGGTTCCGACGAGGATTCATTTGTTAACTTATAGGGAGGGTTGTATAGCTGTTTGGATTCTGTGCTTCTTGAAGCGTCTAGAATCGTCATGAGGATTCTGTAGCAATTCCAGCAGTATAAATACAGTATATACGTAGGTTGAACCTATTCACTATCAATTGCTTTGATAAGTTTGTCATTTGCCTGGAGCCCAAAATCCCAGGACAGTAATCTTTGCAGGGTCCTGCGTGGGTCGCCAGGTTGGTTTGGAGACGTGAAGTTGCCCGATGTACGCCTCAAAACCCAAAACCCTAAACCCAAAGGTACACAGACATTGGGGCAATCTTTGTTTTGGGTCCGTAGTGGTGGCGGATGGAGGAATTTCGTACATTTTTTGCAAATTTAGCTCCGTTAAAACAACAATTAGGCCAAGGCGGGTGAACTGCGCAAATTTTCGCCTCAGTTCTCATCGTACAGGTCAGGGAAAAATAGCCAGTCTGACTCGTTGACATGCGCTTGAGCTTGTCTACCGCTAGCCAACTGCACGGAGCAATGTCTGTATACAGTATACAGGAACCCAGGTTTCCAGGGCACCATCAGTAGCTTACACTTTTTGATGTGGGTCTTTTCAGTTGTACTGTAGGTTGTTCCAGCAAACTAATTGTCTCCGAGGAGTTGCCCCCAGAATCCTTTTGTAGCTTCTGAGGTCCATGAAAGTAGTATCTTATTTGGAGATACTATGGTACCCAATATAGAGTAAGATTATATCCTCGTTTTGGGTATAGTATTTTATATAAGGAATGTTATCTTACTAGGTTCAACCACCAAAAAAACGCTGCTCATGAGGGTTTTTGTTGAGAGCAGCGTAATCGACGCCAGCGCTTGGTACAGCTGCATATGACGATTTCTCAGGATCTGGGCACCCATAGCGTCTCTCGATAAGAATCCCGCAGCAATTTTCCTGTTGTGAATGCCTCTTCGGGCATTTTGCACGTGTTTTCGATGTGCATACAAGTTTTGAGATGGTCACTTATACTTGCCTCAAGGTAGCTACCTCCTTAGACTCTGAAAGTAGGAGCCAGAAGTGTGCGTTATCGGAACCCTGCAAGTGTCCCGCATATCTTCGTATCTGTTTACATACACGCCGTCGTCATTGTATACAAATCTGTGTCATTGTCAACGCAATTTTTCTTAAACCTGGACTTCCATGATTGCTGTACAAGCGTGAATCAGTACCAATACTATTTCTTTCATAATCCTCCTTTGACTTCAGCAGAATACGTCCAAGGCCCTATTCTAATTTTCTGTCTTGGTAGCCGCCTACATTGCAATCCTTCTGGACGTTTACATAAAATCAAATTTCCATTTCATTGTCTATTGTCTCGTCCATCTGATTTTTCATTGTTCTACATTGGGTCCTGCCCCCACCCAGCAACAGTTGGATAATATGTATATTATGGCTATATATAGCCCTTAATATTACCCCTATTATAGGCTGTTACTGGTGAGGGGCAGGACCCTAAGCCCTAAACCCTGAATCCTAAATCCCATTGTTCTAAAGTTCTTAATGCCCGTGTTCGGCTCTGCCATGTTGCTGAGGCCCAGGTCCTCAACTATGCAGCTCGTGACTGTTTTTGAGCTTGGGGTTCTGTGTCTATGGCGGTCATTTGTCGGGGGTGTAGGTACATATATAGTCATATATATCTGTAATATGTATGTATATGTGCATAGAAGCGAAGAAGGTAATCCATCTGCATATGTGTATTTTAACATATATGGCGATAGTGTTGTTTTGAGGGGTCGGTTGGCTTCAACTCATGAACCTCCAGGGACCCGCTTCGTGTCTACCAAACGCAGCATCCATGAATTTTTAACATCCAAACAAGGACGGGCACTGAAGTGTTGCATGTTCTGGAGAAACCTTGTAGCCGCGGGGTAAATCTTTCAAGTGTTTAATTCTGTCTCAACATTCCTGTATAAGCAATAAGGCCACCCTGGCCGTGGGAGATCGCGAAGGGTGGAGTGCACTGGCAGGCCCCTCCCCATAGTCTTTCTTGGTTACAAAAGGCTTATAACCTAAGAATGGAAAAGAACATGGAAGCCACTATTTAGGATTCAGGGTTTAGGGATACATACCCCAATCGTAGCGAATCAAATGGACAAGAAATTGTAAAATTAAATGGAACCTAGGATTATGTAAGACGTTTATAGGGATTATAGGAACTACTGTCAATATATAGGGTTTTCAAGGTTCTCAAGGGACCAAGGTTGGACATAGGGGTCCGTCACTTTTGGCAGTTTAGTAGAGTCAAATAGTGACTGTAGCTCACATGATTACAAAACTGTCCTATTTTTTAGGGGTTGGGGTTACCAAACTCCCCTTATTCTCAAGTACACGTTCAGGGTTTAGGGTTAGGGTTCAGGGTTTAATGTAGGGCTTGGGGTTCAAGGTTCTTGGTTTAGGGTTTCGACTCATGGCCTTCAGGTTTTGGGATTTGGGGAGGCGGGGTGGCCGTCATTTTGTGCCATGGTACAAGCATGTGGTAAAGAATCTAGTTTGAAAGTAAGTCTTTTTTTTTTTTGCGTGGCGCTGGGGTTCGAATAGGTTTGATCCGTCATCTCTTTTGTGCCCAAGACTGTATTTGTGAGCCGGATGTTTCCCAAATTCCCAAAACATCCCGATCCCTCAAATCCTAAACCTTCAAGAGATTACGTGCCCACAAGCCCCTGGGTAGGCGAGATGGCGGGCTGCGGGGCCTCCACATTGCGCCTTCTGCATCGTATCTTTCAAAGTCAGGGGAGCCTTTGATGCAGCCCATGCGGTCTGCGAGATTTCGGTAGGGTTCCGACTTTTTCAGAACAGGGCCTTAAGGGATGCTGGAGTGTGCACATGAGGATTACAGTGGTCGACGTGATGATATCGGGTTTAGGGGGGATTCTGAGGAGGGTTGACAGTTTACACCCTTTCGTCATCACATGAAAGCCCAAAAGGGGCCCTACAAGGACTACCGTCGTTCTACAAGGGGATCTTATCAGCTTCCGTGTGTGTTTACAAATGGCGTATATGATGGCTTTCGGACCCGAACCCTGAACCCTAAACCCTAAGACCTTAACCTTAAGCTCTGAAAATTAAACCCTAAAGCTTAAACTCTAAACTCTAAACGATGTTTCCTAAGCCTTAAACCCTCAAACCTAAGCCCTGAACTGGCCTCAAGCCAAGCTGCAGTTCTTGCGTGAAACCGCCCGAGGAAGCGCTTCCACCCTACCTATCGAAAGGACGCAGCTTAAGGGTCTAAGGGATTCGAAGAGCACGGCGTGCGTTGTACCACTCATTTATGAGTTTACAAGGTCATAACAATTGTGTTTGTTTTGGCTGCTACAGAACATGAGTTGCTTGAAGCCCTGGTTTCCAGGGTGTTCAGCAGAATGATGGGCCCTAGGAGCTTGGGGGCTTCGGGATAAACCTTGCAGAGATAATCTTGGGATAGGCTGTCAAAACAAGATAATCTGCAGACCTCCTCTGTCTTGCAGATTGACAGCAGGAGATCGCGACAAAGTTCGTTTCCGTCTCCTTGAACCTACAACCAGGCCTGGGTAAGTTGAGTGCCTGAAGAGTGTGGGACAAGAGGCCCTGTTGTTTCGTGGGCAGAAGATTGCTCAGAGAGATACTTAGAGGGCCCTCAACTAGTTCTGAGCAAAGTCAGGCGACATATGAGCTAGTGTCTAAACTCC
>CAJNIZ010028757.1:28600-48001 GCA_905231905.1 Symbiodinium pilosum | reverse complement strand
GGGTTTTTAGGTTTAGGGCTTTAGGGTTTAGGGTTTAGGGTTCACAGTTGTCCCCTTAGCCGTTTTCCGTGTTCACCAGGCTTCAGGCAGCTTGCTTCGAACAATTATAGTGATAGAGTCCCAATTTGAGAGTTGGTGCTACCAATATCCCCTGGTAGTGAAGGGACCTGGCTTCAGCCTAAACCTTAATTAAATTCTAAAATGTAAGCTGTTCAACCAAAACCCCAAACTTACTGACGGTTATTGCGGCATAAGGGAATACAGCCTGTAGTATGTAGTGACCAGACAGCGGTTATATTCCCATAAAACCTCCTTACCGCTGGTAAACAAATCCTAACCCCTAAACCCTTAACCCCAAATCGCGTGGGCTTCAAACCCTAATTCCTGAAACCTAAATCCAGAAACCTGAATCCTAAAACCTGAGCCCTAAATCTTAAATCCCTGACCATAGCAGGCCCTGCTGCGGATGCCTCAGCCAACAAGGCTGAGGACCGACTTGTCCGGAAGTCGAGTCATGGGAGTTTTCCAAAACCTAAGAAGAATAGTCAACAATTGCATATGTGCATATTTATATATATATATACACACATATTCCCAATAATGAAGAATCACATGAAACCAATCTGGAAAATCAAATGTTTATGGGAATAAAGGTTTCGATGAAAAGAATCCTTTTTTGGGTGTCCCTTGTTGGGGGTCAGCATTGAAGGTCCCTAAATCAGGATTACAGTATTTTGGGATCTGTCTAAGCGGGACCTTTGTTTACGGAAATGCTCAAGGGGTAGTTCCTCCAGAAATGATCAGTGCCTACATGACCCATATGTTTATGCCATAGTCTCTTACACTTATTTGTTTTAACCACACCCGTGTCTCGAAATACATATGCTCGTACGCACCATCCATAGAACCCAATATAAACCCCTATCTAACCCCAATGTAAACCCAAATCCGTTAAACTGAACCCCAATACAAGCCCCAATTTAGACCCCAATACAAATCCGATCGAGGTGAGTCTACACACAGAATCCTGCAATGTTCGTAATAAATTCACTTACTTAATAGGTTACCAGATTATTTTGGAGATTGCAGCACATAGGAGTTGCTTTGGGGATTTATTCTTCCATTCCCCGCTAGCCGCCCGAAGCCTAAACCCCATTGCCTACTTAAAGAACGTGGTCGTTTCCAGTTTGCCTCTCCATCTCCTTCGCAACCCCTATGAAGCCACTGTATACCCCAATCCTTTTCCAGTTGATGTTGAATTAGTACCCGGTATAGTACGATCCTATCCCGAAACCTAAGCCTTGTAAAAACTAAATCGCAAACCCTAAATCCTACATCCTACCCCATGCCTTCCAGGAGAGAAGTGGCAAGCCACCGAAGCGTCGCTCCAGCGCCAAGCAGGCTGCCATACTTTGCCCTGAAGGGGGCGGGTTTAGGATTCGGGGTTTGGGGGGTAAAGGGTTCACGGTTTAAAGTGTGCAGTTTTACGTTTGTCCTTTTGGAATGTGCTTATGAGGCACAGTTTTTTTGGTCCTGTTTGATTTGTAGCACAATCAAAGTTCAAGGGATCCTTGTAGTAGTCCCAATATATAAGCCATTATAGTAGTTCCCATTTTCTCTCCGTTCCTTCATTCCCAGCTAACCAAAGGTAAGTTATATCCAACAGCGACCCAGGTTCAAGGTTTTGCGGCAACCTTGTTATGTAATTGAGAATGACCAATACGACAAACCACCGTTAGGATGTCTGCTTTGGGGTGCTTGATTCAGCCTAGGCAGGTCAGGATCGCTACTGTCATTTAGCAAGAAGTAGGAAGAGAGACAAATCATCGTGCCATGGTAGCCAACTTGGGGGCACTGCACCAACGCATGCTGGGCCCCGCACCTTTCTCAGGTTCTGGATTCGAAGCAGGCAGAAGATAGCGATGACGATGACGATGCACTGATGGCCATGCTTGACGCTGAGGCGTCGACCGGCGAGGTGCGCTGCCCATGGTTTCAGGTTTCTTTGACTTCATCTGGGGTGTCTCCAGGTCAGGGGCCTTTGCAGTCCTTCCAATCCAAGTTTGGTACTTTTGGCGGAAGGCAGACATGCGGCATTCAACGAGAAGCTCGGTTTTAGGGTCAGGATGATGACTCTAAGGTGACAGCCTTGCAGGAGGGATAACAAGAGATTAAATGCTGACTTGCAAAGCAAGTCTGAACGCCTTCCTGCACATGCCATCACAGCCATACCAAGCACATGACTACTGGAACAGCGCGGCTTTCTTTGTTTAGATGTAAAGCCGAAGGCCAGCTGCCTCTTTCTGACGCCAGGTTCTTGAAACATGTATTTATTCGCAAGTCCCACAAAAAGTCTTACACGAGTTCCACGCAATTTTTGGTTTCTTGAAATCATGGATCTTTTTCTGGATCCTTCTCTGACAGTGCAAGAATCGTGGGGTACATAAAATGGTCCCTCAGTGTAAGGATTTCAAGATCTCCTTGCAGAGTTCTCAGGGCTCCCAGGCACTTTGCTGAGACCTTGCTGTTGTTGGCCCCCCTCCTCCCATCTTGGATTTTGAGGCTTCTGAGGGGGCCATCCAACCTCATGATATATCACATTCATTCATGTATATGCACTGTATTGTTTTGAGTTCGCAAATGTCCGAGGTGCTTTTTCATGATGACTTCGCCCTCCAGCTGCGTTGATTTCGCGGGGTGCGGCCTTCCATACCCGTATCTAGATTCATAAAGGACATACACAAGCATCGCGAGCTTAATGTTTTTTTTGCGTTTCAGGTGGTCCTACACCTCAGTTTCGAGCCCGAAATTCTGAATCCCTAACCTTCTTCTTAGCACCTCAAACCCTCCGCGATCCCCAATCCCGAAGCCCATGCCTCCTCACATTCTGACCGTTTTTCTTCTTGTGTTCGTGGCCGGTACTGCTACGTCCAAAGGTGCGGTGGCTACTGCCAGTACTGCTATGACTGCTATGACTGCTATGACTGCTATGACTATGTGCATTTTTAAAAAGTAACGGTTGCGGTATGACTGACCATCATCTTCGACAACCAGGAGCCCCACGGAATGCAGAGCCAAGGACATGCTTAACGCCGATGAGGGCGGCGGCGAAGCTGCCCCGAGACCGGCCCGAAGGAAGAAGAAGGTCAGGGTTTGCAGTTAGTTTGCAGTGTTCGAATGTTCTAATCTGGGAAGGAGGCGAGACTCAGGGCTCTTTCTTAATGCTAGCCTTGTTCTGGGCTCACTTTTGATTCTAGGGTCCTCCTCGCTGCATGCAGCACACAAATCTGGGCCATTGTTACAGTAGTCGCAAGAATATGTAATCGCAGTAATACGAGGTATCAGCAGCTGTGAAGGAGGCTTGAGAAGGTTCTTATATGTTGTGATAATGGTATCAAACCATGGAAGCCTCAAAAGTTAAACATGGTAGTTTCCCAAAATTAGGGGGACCCTCATATAGACTCAAAAATACTATAGTCCTTATTATAGGGCCCTTAAAAGGGTACCCTAATTTAGGGAAACCCCCAAATATTGATCCGCTGAGCTGGAGTTGAAAAGCCTGAGCCAAAGTGCTGAGGGGGAAGCTGGCAGCTTGAAGCTTTAGACATGGAGGGTTTAGGGTTTAGGGTTTAGGGTTTAGAGTTCCACGTCTGGCAAGGTCCTGGCAAAGAAGAAGCAACCTGATTGCATTAACTTGTAGCTTCCATTTTCTTTTCCATTATTCCTCCATAACCCCACTATACTATAGTAGTTTCCATTCTCTTTTCCATTGTCCCTATTATGATATAGGTAAGGTTGAGGAACTCTGGGAAGGAGGGCACGGGGTTTTGGCTTGGTCATGCCGTGTGACTAGCAGCCTGGTTCTTGATTCAAACCCCGCCTAGGATCTGGGTAAAAGGGAATCTGAGGGTCTATGTTGAAGCTTAACCTTCATGTGGTAGTTTCCTAAAGTAGGGGACCCCAATATAGACCCCAAAATGCTATAGTCCTTAGTATTGGGCCGCCCCAAAGTGGTACCCTTAATTCTGGGCAACCCAATGTGGACTGTGCCTCTTTCCCAAAAACCAGTCTGCCAGCAGTTCCTTCTCAGAAGGCACTTCCAAGCAATTCGTTTTTATCCATGATCTCCCTGCTCTTCGTCCAGCCTTGAAATGAGCTAAAGGAACAGCACAAGTCATTAGGGCAGAGGGACAATCTGAGAGGGCAGATGCTTCCCAACATGAGGACCAGCTACGAGAGTGCAGGAGTGTGACTATCCGAAGGCTTTGCCAGAATGGGAGCTGGTTGCTGTGGATTTAAGTTAGACAAGACAATATTAGCAGCATGCGACATGTGGGATCCACCAGGTTAGGGGTTCTGAAGATTTGACATTCTTTTAGAAACTCACGAAAAGAAACCACTGATTCAGACGCTTAGCTAGCGTACACGGAAACCCTGAACCCTAAACCTTAAACCCTAAACCCAAACTCCAAGACCCTCAACCCATGCAACTGTCCGCCGTCCGGACTCAGGAAGCTCCGTGGCAGCGGAAAGCTGTAGACATTGGGCACTGCCCCCGCCCTGTAGCAGTTGGATAATTTCATTAATCTGGCCCTTTGTTAGCTGGGAATGAAGGAACGGAAAAGAAAATGGAAACTACTATAATGGGTTACATAGGGACTACAAAAAGGATCCACTCCTTCATTCCCAGCTAACCAAAGGCCAGTAATATAATTATGTATAGGCATAAATATGACCCCTAAAATAATCGACTGTTACAGGGTTTGGGCAGCACCCAATGTAGACGCATTGGTTTGGGAAGCGGAAAAAGAGTCAGGCGTGTGCTGAGAACTTGCACATTCTCTAACTTGAGAAGGGCTGAAACCCTCGCCTGGTCACCCAATATTCTGCCGCAAATCCATAGTTGAGTGGAGGTAACCTATTATAATATAGAATAACATATCGTAATCCATTACAATATACTATAGTCTGGGTGCGAAGTCAGAGTGGCCTCAGAGTGGGGGCTGAGTGATGTCGTTTTGGGGACAGCTGTGATGGCAGGAATGGGGATGCTCAGAATCATTCAGGGTGATGATGCTGAGGAAGCTGCCCATGATCAAGCCTCTTTTCTACAGGTCCAGATGCGGTTTCAGCTTTTTCGATTTAAGATACGGGGCAGCCACAGATCCTAAACTGCTGACATCCCTGTGCTAAAGCTGTCGCGGTCAGGCTAAACTGCAAGAATTTTAAGACACGCCTCCATCTGGGAGTTTCAAAAACTAGGGGCCCCTTTAGGAAGGATATGGGGATGCATAGGGGTGTATAGGGGTATATAGGGAAATCAAAAGATTGTAGGGTTTAGGGTTTCCAAAAAATCCAGCATTCTTTTAGGGAGGGTTCCGACCACCTCCCTGTGCGCGCATCTGCTCTTTCTAAAAGCCGCATGGCATGCAGTTTCACGGCTGCATGTCACTACTTGGTAACACGGTTTAGGGTTTAGGGTCTTAAGAGAACCATCGGTAAACCCAAATATTAGCAGAATGATGCAAGGAGTAGACCTAAAGAAATTATCATAAGTCTCATAGAGTTTGTACGCGCAATAATGCTGACAGGACAAGAAGGCTCGGCCAGAACTGTTTGATTTGGTTATAAAACCTAGCCGTTCCTAGCAACAAGGGAGATTGCACTGGTGATGGGAGATTTCATGATAGCTGCAGTGCCCACATGTGCCTGATCGTATCAGTTCTGAAGTAGCAAGTGCATTTACAAGAGCAAGGACGCAAGATCTTATGAGATCGTGCCATCACCTGAAATATGACAGCAAGCCAACAGCTCTATACTCAAGCATACGTCTGAAAATTCGCCTTTTGCCATGAATTCTTGTAAATATATGCGTCACTAGCAATCCTGGTATACAAGAGAGGAACCCACAATTCTCGGAAGCTCTCATGGATTATCCTACAACGGCATTCCCACGTGTTGCCGTTCTACTACGGACCGGTACATTACTTTGCTTCATTTTGGCAAGAGTAATTGAGGGGCAAACTCCCATGAAGATACATAGATTTAAATTCCTTGCGGCAGTACAGTCCCTAAGTAATCCTAAATCCCCTTAGTGATCACTATACAACCTCCCATGTAAGTCTCAAACTCCTCTTACAGCACCATCACCCCTACATAACCTAATAGAAGCCCAAATAGTTCTCAAACCTAAGCCCTACACCCTAAACCCTAGACCCCAAATCCCAAACCCTAAGCCCTAAGCTTTATAACTTATAAGCTCAGGGCTTAGGGCTTAGGGCTAAGGGACTTATAATCCTTAAATCAATCCCCTCATGACATCTTGGCGAAGACCCTGTGAGTTCAGGCCGCCGAAGCGGCACCTGAGGACCCCTCCCCGCTGGCAGTCTGTGGTTTAGGGTTTAGGGGTTTAGGGGTTTAGGGGTATAGGGGTTTTGGAGGTTTAGGGTTTAGGAGTTATGAACATTATCTAGGGATGTATTATAGGGACATCTTGAGATGACACGGGTTCTGTAGGGAAAGAAAAGGATTTACAGGGATATCTAGGCATATGTAGGGATATGTATGGATATCACGGGAGCTCTAGAAAATGCCTGAAATATAGGGTCATCTACGGATTTACTGGGATTTATATGAGGACATAGAGGGATCTACGGGGATGTGTAGGGATATCTAAGGAATTCTGAGGATATGCAGGGGAGATATGGGGATATTGAGGGTCATGAAAGGGTTCAACCCCGAAGGAAGGCAAGCTGCGTTTAAGCTTCTTTTAAGATGAGGACAGAAGCCTTGAGGTCCCCATGAGCGAGCCCCTACACAATGCGATGTTCAACTTTGCGTACCTAGGGCTATAGGGAGATATTGGGAAATGCTGGGATATGTAGGGACGTGAGTGGGTTTATTGGTGGATAGAGTGATGCATGGGGACGTGTAGGGGTATGTCAAGAATTCTGAGGACATGCAGGGAAATCTAGGAATATCTAGGCATATCTAGGCATACATTGGGCCATACAGAGATACCTTGCAACATATCAGGTTTAAGATTTCCATTTCTGGGTTGAGTCCGAAAAACAACAACATGCATTGAGTCTGTGTTGCCCCCCTATCCGTCGCAAAGCAATATACAGATAAGTTTATTTTGTGTGTTTGTGTCATATATCTCGCGATGCGTATGTACTTCGACATGGAAAGGATTGTCTGAGCACAACCCTCGTATAATCATTAAGGTTACTTTCGCAACTTCTTGTCCTTCCTCATATATTCATTATGCTTGCAGGTGCCCGCGTTTTCACGAGTCCCTTTGTGTGTGTATGTGTGGTAGAGAGCCTTTTCAACATCCGAGTCGTTCTAAACTCGGGTTATGTTCAGGGGAGCTCCAGTCGTAATCATCTCCGGAAGGCATAAGCCTATTCGGGCTCTGCTTTGATTTCTGCGGCCGGTCTCTTCGTGCCTGACCGTCCTCCATTACAGTATTCCTTGTGACGGCATCTGTATGTTGGGGAAGCTGACTGCTAGAGGTAACGTCAGCCGCAGTCGTGATGGATCCGTCAAGGGCCATGATTACCACCAAAAACCCTGAACCCTATGCCTTAAACCCTAAACCCTAAACCGTGAACCCTAAACCCTAAACCCTAAACCCTAAACCCTAAACCCCAAACCCCTATGGGTGCCACTTGTTCCTATGCAACGTCCACAGCCTCTCAGGATGCGCCGGCAGGTACTCCAACCGCTGCGTTTGCAAAGTTTTGCAGCTTACCCTCTTTACCAACCCTCCTAATTGGGGATATATGGGTTTAGGGGTTTAGGGTTTAAGGTGGAGGGTTTAGGGGTTTAGGGGTTTAGGGTTTAGGTTTTAGTACCAATATGGTTATATTGGGGTTATATGGGGGATAATGGAAAAGAAAATGGAAACTACTATAATGGCTTGTATGGGTGGTTGGTCAAAATTATGGTCCCTTCTTGGGTCCCTATTATAATACGGCCCCTAATATTTAGGGTACCCAAAAAAGGACGATAATTTTGACAACCACCCACATGGAAGTTTATGTAATCTCCCCTTTTGGGGAACAGTACTCTATGGAGTTTTTTTTTTCTTGGGCTTCCATGTTCGTTCTGGGGAGTGTCTGGTGTCGGGTGCAGGGAGTGCCACGGCAGGCTTTCACGAGGATCACAGAACAGTTGTAAAGGGATCATGTGGTATTATAGGCTGCCTGACATGCATGGTCGTCCAGTGTCTTTAGAAGCATGCTGTCGCCGCACCACATGTCTCGCTTGCCGGCCGCCTTCCAGCCAGTCAAAGGTGATACACAGGACACTTTTTGGCACAGCATTTGAGGCCTCAAGGGTCTATACGGACCCAGCACGCAGCGTATTTCAGCCCGGGTTTGCGGAAGCCAGAGCCAGCCTCGTGGGCCGCCTTTTGCCTGCGAAGCTCAAAGAAGCTTCGGTTCCGCAACCTCAGCTTAGGCCGCGGCCTTGTCTGCTGCCTTTCAAATCCTTCTTGCAAGAAATCAGAAATTCAGAGGACCTTAGAACACAGAAGTGGTTCAGCCAAAGCCTTGAATAATTGTCCAAAGAGCCCGAAAAGGTTCAGGGACATGGATGTAAGGATTGGGGACAGCATTGTCGCATCTTGTGACAGTTTGTCAGGCTCTTTGACTGTACAATTTTCCGAAGCCAACATGTTCTTGCGCTTCAAGACTTTTAGGGATGGATCCACAAGTATCGTAGACGACCAATTTACTAAACAATTGTTTCCAGAGATGATGGTGGCCTGAAGGGTGAGATGGCTGCTTCAAAGAGTAGGTATTCCGAGACGAGCACAGCGCCTATACCCTAAGTTTGAGGCACGGAAACCCCGAAACCCATCAAACTTAAACTTCTAAACTCGGCGCATGCACAGCAAATGTGCTGACAAGGCAGTCATGCGCGCGCTCCGCTTGGGGAGGAGCTTGTCACGCGCTGTTAGCAGGTGCTACTTGCAGTGACTGGTTTAGGCCTTAGAATTTGGGATTGAGCATTCAGCAATTCATGTGGGCTTCATCTACTGACAGGTGTTTGTCGGCGCTCCCAGCTGGATTGATTAGAGTCAGGTTTTCGGCGTGTTCTCGTCCGAAGCTGATGTTTTTCGATCTGAAGTTGTTAGTGTCAGTTTAACAAGAACCTGATTGCATGTCTTCATGGCTCGGGGGAGAGGAGGGCTCGAGTTGTATACTTCCCCTATCCTGTTCACTCCAAGGTAATCCCACGTTCGGCAAAGTAGCTGTATAGCTCGTGTCTGACTCCTTAACAGGGTCGCAAATCCAGAAACCCTCAACTTCTATTCTACACCCTACCCTGCGCAATTTGCATCTCAAACCCTTTAACGGTTGTAAACCTTGGCTTGATGCTTCATGATCCCGTATACATGTATGTACAGATTGTGCAGAAATCGCTCAGGGACACTAAATTCTCGAAACCCCAGCTCCACATCAGGTGCCCAGCATCTTCGGCGCCACTGTCGCGATGCTTGGCAGCTTCCTCAGGCTTCCTCAGCGGTACGGCCAGGGAATACACAGGCAAAGAGAGGTTTCGTGAAGGTCTACAGTATTTCTTTAAAGGTCTAGAGAGACTTCAAAAGGGAAGTCGCGTTTACGCTGAAGAGGTTCAGGGCCTTGCAGTAGTTTTGGATGGGGAAGACCATTCTGTACATTAGGCCCAGCCTCAAGGCTTCATAAAGAACCTGTCGAGGATATTGTTCTACAGTTCCTTTAGCAGTTCCAGGCTGTCTTTCCGGTGTCGGTATTTAGCCAGTCACAACTTTTACAGCACGTTTTCCATCATTGGAAGAGAGAACACCATGATTACTTGGAATCGGGGTTGCATGGATACATTCTGAACAGTTACGCTTTCTCTGTAGGTGCTTTTGATAGGCTGTTTTGAGTGCACTTTATCAAGAAGTTGTTGGATTGCTTGGCAGAGTTCAACTAAGAATCTGGATGGGTACATTCCGGCATTGAAGGAACAGTTCAGGTCCCTTCAGGGAGTTGCCCTCCACCAGACTATCAAGCAGCTCCTCCCAAAAGGCCCTGAAATATTCAGAAAGGGACTCTTGGCA
The DNA here is from genome assembly GCA_905231905.1 of Symbiodinium pilosum. NCBI lineage: Eukaryota > Dinophyceae > Suessiales > Symbiodiniaceae > Symbiodinium > Symbiodinium pilosum. Next base: position 37,905 of record CAJNIZ010028757.1, on the reverse strand, counting down.
GCGTCAGTTTGCGCAGATAGCATTCCATTACTTTACTATTCAGCTTTGTAACTTTCATTTTCCCTGGCTGCAGTATAGGGTCTTTATTCTGCTAGCAGTTTTATTGCGGCTCCAAGTACCCAGCCCTGAATTTTACAGTAGCCTGAGGCTGGAGCAACTTAACCTTGAACCCTGAAACTCAAACGTAGATCCCGTGACCCCTAAGCCCAAACCCAGGGCCGTTAAGCCCTTAAATCCAGAACTCCTAAGACGATTCCCCTAGCCCTGAGGTTCGCAGAACCGGTTTGCAGAATCAGTTCGCAGAACCTATTGGGGGGGTTGGCTGAACTCGCTAACATCTTCTGGTTCTGACTACCTTCGAACTTTGTCACAGCGGCAGGCACAGAAGGCATGGAGTGGTTCGCTAGCGCCAAGCAATGGCTAAAGGAATTGATAAAAACTGGCAAGGAATGTGTAAGACAGGGACGGCGAGATCGACAGCAAACCATTGCATACTTTCGAGGTGTGCTTCAAGCATTGCGGTGAAGGCACGTGGCCTGCTGCTGGAGGAAGGAAGTTGCAGAGTCAGATCCAACAACACCACAAGGACCTTCAACAACTGCAGGAGGAGTTGGTTGATAATGAGACGGCAGTTCTCAGAGCTGGTCAAGAGGAGACCCAGAAGGAGATGGCAAGGGCAGGCAACAGGACGCGTTTGGAGGACAAGGTCATCTGTGAGGGCCGCTAAAACACTGCCACTATGGGCAAGAAGACTGCAATGGAAATTGGGGAGGCAAAGGAGGAATTGAAGGCGCAGATCATCGAGCAGGCCTTGAAAAAGGTCGAGCAAATGGGTGTCCACTCTGAAGACACTGTGATCAAGATGCTTCACTCCAAACTTGACAGCATAGTGGCAACGATTCGACAGCGTTGCCAGCCAGGAGCTGATTGCTGGCAAGCCGCAAGAGCATGGAGATGGCGTTCCAAAGGAGTCCAGTGACCGAAAATAGCATCCATCGATGGAAGAGCTCAGTCAGAAGTTTGGCCTGGCCGACAAAAGTGTATGACGAGGGCATCGCCTCTTTGTGAATTTTGGCGATGTGGAGGAGAAGTACGCGAAGGCGAGCCGAGGCAAAGAGTGCGGTGCAGAGGCCGCAGAGGTGCCACTTCTGGGGCGCGCCCGGAGCCATTCCGGGTGCGCGAGGAGCTTCCCATGTCGTACCACATGGAGCCAATCGGAGGCTGCACGGAGGTGGCAGAGGCTGCGCATCCAACAACCACTTGGGAGGCCGCACTGCTGGGGCCACCAAGTTTCGCGGTGCCCGTGACGGGCATGTTTGGCACGCAGGTCGCGCAGAAATTGGACGAAAAAAATGAACCCCACTGCGCTAAATCCTAAACAGTAAAACCCTGTATATCCGTACAAGCGAGTTTCCAATTCGCTTTGCAATTTTTTCATTTGATTATTCCTTTGTTTATCCCTAAACCAGCTACATACATGTATAACTCCTATGCAACCGCTTTATAGCCCTTCTAAATCCCCAATAAAAATATATGAGCCTTATACGATCCCTATTTATATCGTGGACTATTGAGAGTCAGTGTCGTTCCAGGGTGAGTTAGCCCTATACGATCCCTATTTAACTCCCGTATAGCCCCTATTTAACCTTCATATAATTCCTCTATATTTCTATGTAACTTCTAGACAGCTGTTGAGTCAGGCCCAGCCGTGGTCTCAGCAACGCCGTGGGATGAAGTGCCCGGGCTGATTTGAAGAGAGTAATTGGGTGGTTTAGGGTTCAGCAGTTAGGACTGTCATAGTGGTTTTCAGGGATGATATCGCCCAAATTAGGGAACAAGGGAGAATCAAATGGAAAACAATACAAAACATGACATGAAAACTTTGATTAGGCAAGTTTTGCTTTGAGGATAATAGAGATAATAGTATAGTTTTCAAGTTATGTGTATAGTTATAATGTAGGGTGCATCAAATAAAACTCAGTTCTATATTGGTGATGTCTCAGTTTCTGCATTTTAGCCGTTTCTGTTCAGGTGTGCGATTAATGGCTTACGTGGTTAGGGCTTGGGGCCTGTGTTTTAGATTTACAGAGTTAAGGCAAAATGTGTGGTACGAAAACCCCACCCGCCGCCCGGCTCGCTGTATACAATCCTGTATAACCCCATCCTTCAATCCCTATATCAAGATAAAAGCTGAAAGATTTGGCTCCGAAGAGCCATGAAACCTGCCAAGCCTATCCTTGCCCAAGACTAACGCGGAGGGCCCTACAGAGATTATTGCCCTGCAAAATGGGACTTACATGGACTTCCATGCTAGTTTGCGAGAGGGTAACCTTCCCTCAATCAACGATCCCCATCCTGTTACCCTTCGCAACTCAAGCGCCTAAATTGTAGGACCACAGCTGCTAATGATCGCAAGGCCGCGCAATAATGCCAGTACAAAGACAGCTATCGACAGCAGCTTAGTTTATAGTGATGCCTGCAAGGAGGAGAACACATTTGTTGTAAGAACAAAAATATGTGTTGTGTTCCCCGTAAGGATACTCATAACAGTACAAATGAATGACAATCAGCGCGGCGCATTTTTAATGAAGATATGGGTAGTCCAATGGAAACTAGTGCAACAAAAAGTTGTATCACTTGCAAGGACAACAAACATCCGGAGGTTTGTGGGTTGGAGGATCTTGGAAAGCTTTGGGAGTTCGAGGTATTTTCAGGGCTTAAGAATTTTTGGAATTGGGACATGGGTTCCCATAGAGCCCGAGTGACATACGCTGTCTACCCAGAAGAGAAGCCCCAGGCTCACTCCTCGCGAGTTGGACCATCTGCGCCTGTCACAGGCATGGTTGTAAAGAAAGGTGGCTCTAGGGAGGCCATTGCTTTGATTGCTTTGTTTCTGGGTGGCGGTAGCGGGTAGCGCAAAAGCGAATCAAAAAAGAAATCGCGGGACAATTTTGAGAACTTTTGTCCAGAGGCCTCATCCAAAGCTCCGAGCCCGGAATCTTCAATACCGCACCATTCACAAATACTCCTCGAATCTGTATGCCCTGAATCCGGACGCTTGAGGCCTGAAACGGCACGGGCCAATCAAAAGGCAGGCCTCCAATCACCAGATCTTTGAACTCCAAGCTGCTATGCCGAAGCCTGAAGCCACTGATACTTTCTGGGGCTCCCATAGTAGGGTTATATAGCGTTATATATGGGGATATATGACCCCAATAATGGAGAATAACATGGAAAAGAACATGGAGAGTGAAATGGAAGCTGGGGTCATATAGTGGTCTACGTGAGCTACTGTCAATGTTAGGGATACCGAGGGACCAGTAAGGGTGGACATAGGGGTCCCTCCGGTAGTTTAGTATACTCCATGATGTATTCCTTAATTGTCACCCATGCCGCCCATGCCCGTTAATTACATGGGTGATATTGACTGTAAGCTCATGTCAAGATCGGCCGATGGGCAGTGGTGAGAATGAATCAAGTGTTGGCAATGCTGGCCGTGGCAGTAGGAGGACTAGTTACTAGTTGTGGTAGTAAGTGTAACTGTGGTGGTGATTGTAATCTGGCCTTGTAGTGACTTTCATGGACAGAAACGTGGCAAAAGCAATTACGGGGAAACTTCAATGATCAACAGATAGTAGTGACATCAATAAGGCCAACCACCCCCAAAGTCATTCCCAAATCCACAGACCTGATATCAAGGCTTTGAACTTCAAAGCGTTTTGTGTATGAGAGAATTTTAAGGCCTTTAACTTCAAGCCTGGCTGAGCCGCTCGCGAGGGACTTGATACTTGAAAAGCCGAAGCGCGAAGGCCTTCAATCTCAGACCCTAAGCCCCCAAATAATAGGGTTTTAGGGCCCAAATACCATAGTATGAATGGTATTTGGGCCCTACAGCCGTAGTATTTGAGTCCCTAGACCCCTCAACCTTCAGCCACCTTGTTCATCAGAGAGGCCGGCCAGATTGCGCAGCGTCGGTTGGCGCGGGGCTTGCGCCTGAACCATCCGGAGGCCCGAGTGGGTCCTTCCAGGGGGTATGATGGGGTATCATGTGGGTGGTTTTTTAGCAGCATAGATTGGGTATTTTCAGGGGTTTTAGGGTTGTGTCATGGTTTCTGAAAACTTTGAGACCGTTCCGCGAGTCTTTTCAAGAAAGATTTTTTCGTTTTCTTATGTATGCAAGAGATCTGAGGATTTCACGTTTGGGTTTCGGGGCTCATGTCACGAGGCCTCACCTTCTAAGCTTAAACTCCAGTCCCCTCTTCGAAAATTCTGCTCTTCGGAAAGGCCGTTGCCTTGCTCACAAGCCAGATGATGGAGCGGGGTCCTCAGGGCCTGGTCTTGCAGTCGTTGCAGGCTGCTCGAGAGTGAAAATCCAGGAGTATAGCTCTGGCAGGATTGGGGTTATATAGGGATAATGGAGAAGAAAATGGAGACTACTATAGGGATAATAGGGTTTATATTGGGGTTATATAGGGATAATGGAAAAGAAGAGGCAGTGAGAGAAGACACAACCTCCGCAGGAGCAGCAGCATTAGTGGAACTAGTAGCGTCGCGGACACCATGGTACCACTAGCGGTTGCATGACCTACAGTGGCAGCAGCAGCGGTGGGGGTAACAAGTAGCAGTAGGATGAGCAGCCAGCCGCAGCCGCAGCAGCAGCAGTCGTCGCAGTCGCACTAGCAGTGGTGGTTGTAGCAACACTAGCAGTGGTGTGTGTGTGGTACCGTCAGCACCTCCAGCATGAGCGCTCAACCTAAAACCTGATGAGTTTCGCACCTACGAGCTAGGTAACCCTGCCAAGATCCAACCCAAAACTTCTAGCCGTGAGCTGTCAACTGTCAGGTTCATACGGGACGGCCTCTCTGTGTCGGCCCTTATGGACCTGGGTAAGACGCTGCTGGGAAGGCGGCAGGCGCTTTGGCCGATCATGGGGCTCAAGGTTTTTACGGGAGGTTTCCCAAAATTACAGGTACTTTTCTGGGGTCTGAGGTCCCGATAAACAGGATTATACCATGGGGCTATCCCAAACTCCCCCTATTTAGGCAAACTACCGTACTGCTGTTGGGGAGAATGTTAGGGTACTTCTAGATAGGGTGATGATGCCTGTCTATTCTTGGCTCGTGTGCATTTAAGGGTTTAGGGTTCCATGATTTCGCTGGTCTTCACCCTTATTTCACATGGAGGCTGAATGCAATGTATTTGGTGCCTTTGAAAGGTTATATAGGGATAATGTATTATGAGGAGCGAGAGAAATTGCAATGTAGAAGCCCGCATAGGCTGCTGCATATCTCATGCCATAAAGGATGCAGGGTCCACTAGGGGACAGGGCTTCATTCAGGGCTTCGGGAGAAGTCTTCTAGAGATCGTGTAAAGAATCACCAGGATCATCAGAAAGGTTTCAAGGGCCAAGGTGGAGCTCTATGGTCTACGTGAGTCGTGAGTATCACAAAGTATTCAACACAGAGTATTCACTATAGGGATGGTGGCATGATTGACTACTGATCGTGTGGGGATGGTTGTGATAGGTTTTAGGTTTGTGGATTTTGGGGTGGCCACAGGGTGATGGATCCGTCATTCCGGACGTTCATGTTTAGAGCTCTGGAATCAGGAAGTTTTGTCATGAGCTTCATCATGTTTTGTGTACGGCGCTCATTTTGAGGATCTTTGCGTTTGAGGAGTGATGGCGCATGTTAAAGTAGTCGCACATTTGCCGGTTAAGTGACGCCTACGTATTCGAGCACCCTATACTATCTCTCTGGTCCCTGAGAAGGGCACTCTTGTGTTTCTATCATCCCTAAATATTAAGCCGAAGGCTTCCCTGTAGCAGGGTGCAGCCCAAACACAAATCCCCCAAACTAACATGGAACCTCATACTTTATGTGTGTGTGTGTATAAACTTTGCTTAACAGGCCAGTGCTGTGCAACACTCAGCACCTGAACCTTTACATGGCTCGTGTTTGTAGAGCCGTCAAAACTCAACGCCTGCAGAATTCGTGCGCACCTCGTTGTCATAAAACCAGAGTTCTTTCCGCATGCGTGTGGGCCCGGCAGCCCCGGCGGTGTCTCTTCAGCGCAGGTCTTGCCAGGAGTTGAGAAGCTCATTCCCGATGTACAGGCGCTGCGTTGGGCTCTTTGGGATGCCTGCGGCTTTTGTATGGTGTCAGGGATTTGGGAGACTTTCCGCAAAATAATCTTCCCAACGCTTATTGTGCAGAGTTTGGGGCTGTGTTATTGCAAGTTATCAGAGATTCAGCCGGGTGATCAGACGTTACAGACTTAACAGCTGCGCAGATGACGGTGACATTTGCAAGTCTTTTGAACGTGGCGTGCTGAAGCGGGCTTGTCTCAGCGTAAACAGCACAAAATTCTGATCATGATGCCCTAAACCCTAATGCTAAACACAACCTATCATGTGCCGCAGGTTGTTGACGAGCCTTCTCAGTTCATCATAAGCTAACTAGGAACACAGCTTGGAAACTACCGTGCTAACCATTATTGTTGTTGCTGTTACGAGTACCGTTATATAATATACCCCTAATATATACTCTATTATACTATAGTAGTTTCCATTTTATTCTCCATTATCCCAATATAACCCCAATTTATACCCTATAATCCCTATATAGCCCCTATATAATCCCTATAATCCCTGTAGTTTCCATTTTCTTTTCCATTATCCCACTATAACCCTAATATATACTCTAACCCCTAAACCCTAAACCCTAAACCCTAAACCCTAAACTCTAAACCCTAAACCCTGAACCCTGAACCCTAAACCCTAAACCCCAAACCCCAAATCCCTAAACCCTAAAGGGGTACCCTAACCTCAGGGTTTAGGGTTGGGGATATATTGGGATAATGGAAAAGAAAATGGAAACTACAGGGATTATATAGGATTATATAGGGTTATATAGGGTATATACATATAGGGGTTATATTGGGATAATGGAAAAGAAAATGGAAACTACTATAATGGGGCTATATAGGGTTTAGGGTTTAGGGTCACGTTCCTGCACGTAAACCCTGAAGTGCCCTCATGGACCCCTGCTCACACACCCTGATCTAGTCTGAACTCTGAAGCCCACAGTAAGCACTATAGCACGGTTTAGCGTTTAGGCTTCGGGGGTTTCTATTTTGGCTGAAATGTTGAAATTTTCCATGCGCTTGACAGGCAACCGCCAAGCATCTTCACAAATGGAAGCGGAACACTTCATCTGCTCTAGGTAGGATAAAATCCACGCCAAGCTATAAGCAGGAAATCTCTAATTTCTCCCACAGACAATGCTGGGGTTTCGTAATACGGCAATGTCCCAAAACGGGGGACCCCAACATAGATCCCAATATGCTATAGTACTTATTATGGGGACCGCCACAAAGGTACCCCTAATTTTGGGAGACCCTCATACATACCTTGGGTACTGGCCTTTAGTAAGACCCCGCATATAGACTGTTACAGGGTGGGGGCAGTACCCGATATATACCTTCCTGGAACCTGCTTTCAAGGGCTTAGGGTCAAGGCTTTAGGGTTTGGGGTTACGTGTTCAGGGTTCAGGGTTGAGGGTTAAGGGAATGGTCTTAGAGACTGCCGCCGCAAGCAGGTTGAAGCTACCTTCCCGGACGGGACCAAGCTCCTCACGGTTCATCAGCCCATCTGCGGGGCACCCAGTTTCCAGGTATTATGATTATTTGTACTGTTAGTATTAGTTATTACTGTTAATACTACTATTGCTATTAGTATTATTACAGTTCAAGCATGACATTTTATTCCATGTAGCAATTTACTATTTGGACTGCAAGGGCAATTCAAGGACTTGGGCTTTTCTGTTTGGCTGTTGGTTTGGGGTTCAGGAGTAAGCCCTTTGTGTTCACCCCCGGTTTGGAACAAGAATTTTGTCTTCTTCTGTTCGAAATGAGGAGGGCATCCAGGTTGGCCATGAGCAAAACTCCTTGACTGGGGCGAAGCCGAACTCTATGAGATGTTTGTCGCAGGCCTTGTTAGCCTTGTTCGTGTTAAGGCTTGTTCAGGCTGGTTTGTGTACCATGGCAAGTGTGACAGGCAGTCAATTTGAGGTTGTTGTGATGGACTGACTGTTGCCCCCTGCAATACAATCTTCCACTGGAGAGGCAAAACTAGACTGGCCCTTAAAAGGAGGGGGTTTATTAATCATGGGTCTACAACCCTAAACCCTAAACCCTAAACAGTAGTTTCCATTTTCTTTTCCATTATCCATCTCTCCTCTGACTTGCAAGGAGCCAAGTTGAAAGCAACATCTGACTCAGCAAGTCAGCAACTCTTGCTGTGCAGGGAGACAGTAGCCGCTGTTCTGCAACTGAACGAAGCAATGGTTGGCTGATGGCAGCAACAAGTCTGAGGGCTCGTCCCACGTTTGCAATGATTTCAAGAACCCCATGCTGGCTACATCTTTGGAATCGAGCAGGGTGGTATCTACAAAGGACCCTGCATTTGGCTGTCAAAACCTGATCGCCAAGCCCTGTAGCTTATTCGATCATACTCATTGTACACGCAATAAACGTTACATGACACCAACAGGGCAGTACGAGTGTAGTTTGTGTACTCCAGGACAAGATTGCGAAGAGGTCTTTACCTGTTCTTGAGCGTTAGCATGTCACATTTTCACCCTACACATAAAGCATGGGATGCATGGTGCTTCTGTTCAAAAGCTGTTGTGGTGCCAGGGCTGCCTTTTGGAGCAAGGGGGGCCCAGAGTTCAGGACCTTTGCAGGGCAGAAGGATCCCTAAGCCACAAACCCTAAAGGACAAACCCTAAACTCCAAACAGACGGTTCGTAATCCTTAAGGTCTTCAAAGGCGCGCCTCTACATCCTGAAGCGTGTGAGTCCTGATGCTACCTGTGCCTTAAACCTTCTCGCTTAGACCCCCAAGTCTAGAGCCGCAAGTCCCATGCTTCAGACTGAAGCGCTTAGCAACCCCAATACCTCCAGCAACAAGATGTATGAGCAGACTAAGGAACATAGGTTTGTACAGTTCGTGCATATATTCATATTCATACATGATTTATCTGGGTATGTCAGCGGGAAGATGCTATGAGCTCTGAACCTGATGCCGCAACTGTGCACTGCTCAAAGGAGAATGGCATCAAGAATTCTTCAGGTCCTTAGCTTTTTGATCCTTGGCCAGGTGCGCTGGATGGCGATCTGAGTTTAGCTCTCAAAGGCGGCCTTTAGAGCTGAGGGTGTTGGATTCCGGGCTCGGTGTGGGGATTTTTGGGTGCAGAGTTTAGTAGGGTGGTTGTCAAAATTATGGTCCTTTTTTGGGTGCCCTAA
>CAJNIZ010028757.1:14588-28500 GCA_905231905.1 Symbiodinium pilosum | reverse complement strand
TAAACCCTAAACCCTAAAAAGCCAAGGTGGAGAAAGTGGTGTCGAAAGCTGCGGCTTGACAGCCTATGTGCTTTCCGGGGCCCTTACAGCCCCAAACACCCCTAAAGTCCCCCTTAAGTAGANNTATGTAGGGGTTATACTGGGATAATGGAAAAGAAAATGGAAACTACTGTTTAGGGTTTAGGGTTTAGGGTTTAGGGTTCAGGGTTATAGTCCCCCTGAAGTAGATAGAACATGGCTTTGGGTAGTTTATAACATCTATTTAAGGGGGACTGTAAACCTAAGCCCTTAAAGCCTAAACCCTGAAACACCTACACCCTGAGCCCTGATGGAAGTAGGTTGAAAGGTAATTCTTGACTATTGGATTTTCAGCGGGCTTCGGAGGGTTGGGAGGGGTTCTTTGACGTTTATCTGCAGCAAAGTCCTGCATGCTACACACGGAGGAGACGTTGGTATTTGTGGACTGTGGTTTCTGCTTTTCCCGGTTGTCCAGACGGTCGACCTTCAACAAAGTCGGGTTTGCCACTAGGAGTTTGAACTTTTTGGCCAATGTGCGGCAGTTACACATGATATGCGTCCGGGCATTCGCAGGGATAGGCAGCTTTGTTAGGATGCATCCCGCGCAGTTTCAGCGCTTTTCTCTCCAAAAGGGCCGCGACTCTTCAAGCAGGAGCCCTTCTGCCATGCGTTTTGGTAACGTAGGAGAGATAATCCCCAAAATTCAAAAGACCGGCTTCCATTTATAATGGTACCCTTAGTAGATGCTCGCATCACGTAATTAGCAAGCCCCACGCCACACCCTTATATTCCCCCGAATCATTGCTTGAATGTGCCCTGATCGGGGTAATTTGAAGTTTATGTCGGGTGTAAGGGAGTACAGGGCGTGACGTAGGGCTTCATAGCTTTTGGCTTCGTAGTAGAAATGCCCAAAACCTACAAAATGTAAGCCGTTCCTGTAGTGCAAAACAGGCTGAAATGTACCAGTCTTAAGACCCTTGCACTTATTGGTAGTTAGTACGGCATTGAGTAATGTAATCCTTATTTAATCCCTATGTTATGTATTCCGGTATTCCCTACTTACCCTGAACCCTAAACCCAAACTCTAAACCCTAACCCCCATATATATATATATTCATTCCCTTATTCCCTACGAGCCCCCTGACCCCCAGTAAGTGAATGTAGGCACGTCCGAGGTCTCGCGCCATTGCACGCGTGAACTGCAAGATGATGGCACCTGGACATCCATTAGGGTTTAGGGTTTAAGGTTTAGGGGTTAGGGTTTGGGGTTTAGAGCTTAGGGCCCCAACAATGGAGAATCAAAAGAAGAACATGGAAAATGACACGGAAACCCTAGGTCCCTTTACGGGGGCTAGACTAACCTCAATAATGGGGAACCAAATGGTACAGACAATGGAGCATGAAATGGAATCTGGGCTTAATGTAGTCGCTTATAGGGACTAGTGTCCTGGAACTTGTTTAGGAGCTTTGTAAGGTTCCTCACAGGGATAACCGTTTTGTGGGCCATGACGTTGAGCGTGACATGTGATAGGCTCGTATAAAAAAGCCTTTGATGCCACGATCCTGACTGCAGTGACCTCCAAGGGGCCCAAACCATGCGGAGCTGACACGTCATCTTTGTGGTTGTCCCAGACGGGACCCTAAACCTAAGCCCTAAACCCCAAAGCCTAAACCAGACCCTGAACCCTAAACCCCATGGTTGGCAAGAAATGAACATGTGTTCGCGGGAGCAAAGTCGGGGTCTGGCATGCTTTCACCTCAAATTTGAACTTTGGGTGATTTTAGTTGTACTTATAGGGTTTTTAGAGGTAATGGAAACAAGTAAATGATTGCATTATGATAGGGGAAAAGCATAGCAGGGAATGTGGGAATACAGATATAGAGGGATTACATTGGATTATATGGTAGTTTCCCAAAATAGGGGGACCCCAATATAGACCCCCAATATACTATAGTCCTTATTATAGGGACCCCCAAAAGGGTACCCCTAATCTAATTTTGGGAAACCCCCATATTCCCTACTACGAACCAGCAAGTTTAAGGTTTAGGATGTGGAGCGGGAGGTGAAGCTTGTAGCGGCGGGAGTCGAAGGTAGAGGCTGTAATGTTTTGGGTTGGGAACGGGGGTTCGCGGTTTAGGGTTTAGGGTTTAGGGTTTAGGGTATGGATTTAGGGTTTCACGCTTTATGTTGTTGGGTGTATTTTGGCTCACCCTAAACCCTAAACCCGAAAATAGGGGTTATAGTGGAGGACGGGGCTGCTGGTTTTGGGTTTAGGGTTTAGGTTTTAGTTTTAGGGTTTACGGTTTAGGGTTTAGGGTGCAATGATCATTGCCCCTGATGCGTTTGTTGCAAGTATGATGATTGTGCATTAGGTGCCCCCCCCAACCCTGTTTATAGTACCCATTGGGTTAATATTAGGGTTATGTTGGGGTTGTATTGGGGTCATATTAGGATAATGGCAAAGAAAGCGGAAGCTATTGTTTAGGGCTTAGGGTGGCCCTCCCCCACCTTGTAATAGTGACTGTAAGGCATAATAGTGATCATATTGGGGTCCTCTTATATTCCTGCTATAGCGCTGTTACAGGCTGGGGGGTCCTCCTAAATTATACAGAGTTATAAGCAAGGTGTTAGCCTTAAGGGCACATGCCGACATCGAATCATAAGTACTGTAGGCCTTGAAGCGTTTTTCGTTACAAGGTATTCATCTATTTGGCAAGACGAACCTCTCAACTTCGGACCTTGTAAACGTCTTGGTCATAGGGTGTTCATGGCTTGGAGTCATTCAATACATTTAAGTAGTACGCCAACCTTTTTTTGGAGGCTTGGATAATATCCATATAGGGAAATCTTTTTTTCAAGCAGACAGACTAAGAGTGCACTCCTTTTCGTTGAAACTTTTTGCCATGAGACTGTAATCTTACTTGGTTCACCCGGAAGACCATTTCTCAGGTGACGAGAGCCAGAAACCTATCTCCCGTGAGGGGAGCAAGGACACATTGACCACCATGGACTCCTCGCGCGGGAAGGCCACGAGCGTCCTTAGCATGGACCAAAACAGGGCTTTTTGGGGTTTGCGTCGCAGGGACTGTAGGCTTTGGATGTAGGGTAACCAATTCAGCAGACTAAGATGGTACTTGAAAAGGTGTTCTTTACAAAGTGTGGTAGCAGTGGTGGTGGAGCTTTCCCTCATTGGCATACTCAACGAAGCGCGAAACCTTGAGCCCTAATCTCCACATTCTACAGCCCTGAAACCCTCAACCCAAAAAGGTGGACCCAACGCCCTGAATCCTAACTGACAAATGCTTACCTGGGCCCTAAACCCTAAACCCCAAACCCTATGCCTACCTGGGACAGGGCAACGGAGCTTGAGCAGCTCAGCCGTTTGCGCAGGGGGAGGCTCCCTGGAAAGATCCTCGGAATGCCTCTGAGGGGTCTGAGGGTAGCTACCAATCTATCTGTCTGCTTTGTGGGTAAATACGGGCGCGTATGTTTTTGTATATGCACATGCATTTATGCATATCAAGAGGGAGATTACGCATGTTAGTGATGGTAAGAATGAAGTTAGACGTGAGCGCATGGCTTCTGAGGATATGTAAGGGTTTTTTGGGAACCTTCAAAGGCGAACCAGAGATGTTCTTTTGAGCCTCGCAAAATCCTGAAATACTCTTCATGACTCCATGTTGCCAATGCTGTACATGGGATTATACAGGGACCAGTATAAGGATCCACTCCCCCACCCTGAACCCTAAACCCTAAACCCTAAACCCCTAAACCCTAAACCCCTAAACGCTAAACCCTAAACCCCTAACTCCTTAGCCCCGAACACTCAATGCCAGATCCACAGACTCAGAACCTGAGGCGGAGATGCCTAAATCCCTAAACCCGATCAACCCTACAAACTGAGGAGAAATCCTAGACTTAGGATTTAGGGGTTTAGGGTTTAGGGTTTAGGGTTTTGGGTTCAGGGGTTTAGGGTTTAGGGTTAGAAGCTCAGGAGAAATCAGGCCCCAAACCTCCAAGCTTTCAATCCTACACCCTAAACCCCAGACCCTTAAACCCTAAACCCTATATATCCCAATAGAATTCCCTATAAACCCTAAATCCTATATATCCCAAGATAACCCCCTATTCAACTCCTTTAAAGGGATCCTAAGAAGCTCAGGAGAAGGCCCATGGGTGGTCTTCGCTACACCCGGGATCCGGAACCCTGCTTAGAGCTGCCTTTGGTAAGGGCGCCTGGGTGCAGTAATAAGGTCCTCTTATATTAGGGTTTAGGGTTTAGGGGGTCCTCTTATATTAGGGTTTAGGGTTTGGGGTTTAGGGGGTCCTTTTATATTCTAGGATACCACCATTAAGGGGTGGGGGTCCTCCTAATATATCACAGACAAAGAGAGATATCTTTGGATTTGCCTGGTTTAGGGATCGGGCTCTTCTTACTGATGCTTAAGGGAAGTGGCAGGGCAATATAGGTACTATCATAAGGAAGAGGGATAGTTGTGGGGATCCACTCCCCCATTCTCTATATCCTGATATAACCCCCAATATATGCCTTATAATCCCTATATTCCCCCTATAATCCCTGTAGTTTTCATTTTACTTTCTATCATCCTAATAGAACCCTTATATTACCCTGTATGATCTCGAGCACCAGTCATTGATTTAGTGTTGAGAGCTCCGAAAATGGATCTTCTAGCTGAGGTAGGTTAGAGTTTGGGCCCAGGTAATAGAACTTATAGGTTCCTCAGGCACCTAACGCAAGTTCCTGCATCAGGCTTACTACGACTTTTGGTGTACAGAAGTTGGAGCATGGGAAAGGGAGAGATCAACCGGTTCTTTCCTCATACTGACTGGTTCCAAAGACCCAGGCCACGCCCCAAATCCTATCAATCCTAATTCGGGTGCAAGGTTTACAGGCACAGGCGATGCACCAGTCTGGACCTTGCATCCAGGGCCTTCGCGCGCTCCATGACAGTTGAATCTAAAGATTATTTGCGCTTTGCTCAGGTTATCACAGGTGTGGGGGTGGGGATGATAGGAGAACATTTGCAAGATGTCAAGGACGTATTCCGCTGAACCTCGCATGCGCACTCTGTTACGATCCCCGCTTCCTGAGATCCTGAGTCGCAGCGTGTGTGGGACGCAGAGCCTTTGTCCTCTGCGTTACCCAAGGGACCCTGCTTGTACCTTTATGACATACTGTCATGTCCCCATATCTGCCAGGGCACCGGCTTTGTTTCAAGAGGGTCCCCAGAATTATTCTGGGGCGCACCTGACTTTTTCCGTGCACTCAGTGGCAGTGCGAGGGGCGCGTCCGCCAATGCCCGGTCCAAGATCCCTGCAAGTCAAGACGACGGTGATCGACCAGGAAATAATTGAGCTAGGCTGTTCATGTCAAAAGTGTTTCTACGTGTGTTGACAAGGAAGGATTTGTCGTACTTAGCTTAGAGCCCAAACCTCAATGCTTACGGGAGCGCCCAAGCTCAGGATTCAAAGTCAAAGCATTGTCTGGGATATGGGCTACTTCAGGATTCTTGAGTGGGAGAACCTCCTCCTTCCCAGTCGTAGGGGCAAACACTGAAGCCTGCAAATCCGGACTCTTCACACTGCTCAATTGTGAATCTCTGAACCTCTACTGTCCCTGTCCAAGACGGCACTGTCAGAAGTCTCAGGACTTGAAGGCCCTGCGAAGGTGTGAAAGCCTATCAGGATCAATAGGATTTTTCCACAACATCAGAGTCTCCTCTAAATAGTAGTTTCCATTTTCTTTTCCACTAGTACCATTATCCCAATATAACCCCAATATAATATAGTAGTTTCCATTTTATTTTCTATTTCCCCTAAAATTACCCCAAGACTTGAGGGTGGGTTGGCAGATCTATGCCCGTATTTGGTTGTTTCTCAAAATAGGGGGACCCCATTACAGACCCAACATATTATGCTCCTTATTATGGGGACCGCAAAAAGTACTTTCTTGGTAACCCTGAACCATGGTATGTGCCGTTGTGAGACGTCAGAAGCTTTCTTAAACCACGCGAGTCCTGCAAGAGCGTGTAAAGCTGTCGCAAGATGAAGCATCACAGCAAAAACAGAAGAGCTCACTGACTTAAGTGAGAGTACCCGCAATGCAGTATCAGATCATCCTCTGGGTATATCTTTCAGTAATTACGGTCTTCCAATATCATGCCTGGCTCAGTTGTTACTATACTGCAACTGGGCTTGCTTTGCGTACTTCGACTAGGATTAAGTCTAGTACTACAGTGAACATCAGCACTGCCACTATTCTACCCTAAATCCTAAACCCTAAAGCCAGGGATGGCCCAGGCAGGAGTCAGCCGGTGGCAACAAAGCCAACCCTTGCTGCACGGCTGGTTTTCCGAATGTCTGGGCGGTCGGAGAAGAGAGGGCTCGGCTTCGGATGTGTAGGATTTGGGGTTTAGGATTTAGGGTTTAGGGTTTAGTAGTTTCCATTTTCTTTTCCATTATTCCCATATAACCCCAATATAGCAGTTTTTATTTAATTTTCCATTATCCCGGATTTGGGGTTTAGGATTTAGGGTTTAGGGTGGGGAAGCCAAGAGCTGTACGGGGAGTAGGAGGTGGCAGGAGGTGGCAGACGTAGAAGGTGGGCGGAGATACGAGGAGCGGATGGGGAGGAGGCCCAGACCATCCCACACCATAATGGAAAATAACATGGAAACTATTATATTGGGGTTATATGGGGATAATGGAAAAGAAAATGGAAACTACTATATTGGGGTTTTATGGGGATAATGGAAAAGAAAATGGAAACTACTAAACCCTAAACCCGAAATCCTAAACCCTAAAGCCTAAACCCCTAAACTCTACGCCCGAAAGCTAAAACCATATGGTCCTTGGAAGCCACTCCCACTTCGGCTGCTGGTCTCTCGGAAACAACGAATGTTGACTGGGTTGCTGTTGAGGGACTTAATTTAAGGTTTAGGGTTTAGGGTTTAGGGTTGGGGGGGGGGTATTGTATTGGGGAAACCCTAATGTGTACTATATATACCCATTATGATAACCCTAACCCCTAAACAAGCCCTATATACCCTATGTACCCTATATACCCCTATATATGCCCATTATGGTAACTTAATTTGAGTTCCTTAACCCTAAACCCTATATATCTCTGTATTTACATAACCCTATATAACCCTTATGTTAGCCTTATATAACATGGTAACTTTATTTAAGTTCCTTAACAACAACGAATGTTGAGGCAGAGCAGCAGAGCCACAGTGCTCATCGGCACGGGATAGCAACCCATTGGGGTACTATTTGGGGATTTAGGTTTTAGGGTTTAGGGTTGGAGGGGATATTGGGTTATAGGCATGTTATGGGGATATAGGGGTTTAGGGTTTAGGGGTTACCCCCAATAATGGAGAATCCAATGGAAAAGAACATATGAAACTGCTACTTAGGGACATTGGGGTAATATCAAGGTTATATTGGGGATATATTGGGAGAATGGAAAAGAAAATCGAAATTACTATAATGGGGTTATATAGGGTTTAGAGTTGAGGTTATATTGGGACAATGCAAAGGAAAATGGAAGCGATAGGGATTACAAGTATTTTATAGGTTTCACACAGGGATTATACGGAATATATTGGGGCCATTTTTTGCATGCTACGAACATTTCACGAATTGGGGATTGCAAGAGGGATTCCCAACCCCGGACTTGAAGAGCCCCACTAGCCTGTGGCATCGGGACGTGAAGTTGTATGGGGGTTTAGGATTTAGGGGTAGTAGGGTTCAGTGGTTAGGGGTATTAGGGTTTAGGGTTAATGGGTTAGCGTGACATCTGAGTTTTAGAGGGCTCATTTTTTACGGAACGGTCCTGCATTTAGTCCTGGCTTAGAAGTAACGCGTGCCCACTCAGTGAGCTGCCTGCCGACGTTGAGCAACTGGCTTCTGCAGCAGCTAGCTCGAAGTGAGAGTGTCCATTGATCTGTCAACTCCGCCACACATCCGAAGGTGTAAGCCCAGAAAATCAAAATTGTAGACTCGCTCCTTAAAAGTTTCCGACAGCCTTGTCCCGAAGCCTTTGGGCACTTATACGCTTGACGCAACAAAATGTCTGCAAGTTTCCATTGTCGACAGTTTGTAAGGCTTTAGATTCCCGTGCTGCAGCAGCAGTTCCTCATTATTGGGGTAAGAGTCCCTAACCCTAAACCCTACAGCCCTAAACCCTAGACCCTTAAGCCCTACGTAAACCCTAAAACCCTTAACCCTGAACGTGAAGGCGTTGAACCACAAATTCGGACCTGGCCTGGCTACCATGCGCTTCGAGACCGCAGCAGAACTTTCACTTGCGCTTAGGGTGTAGGATTTAGGGTTTAGCTCTGGGGGGGGGGGGCCGGGCGGGTTGACTTCTTTGGGGTATACAGGGTTTATAGGGGTATATAGGGTTTAGGGTTTAGGGTGGGGCTGCTCAAATATGGGATGTGTCATTTGAGTAGAACGGCCGTGTATTTTGACAAACATTAATGTTCCGGAACTTAGTTGAGCTGCTGTTGCAAATCTGTTTTCAAGTGCACGCTCGCTGCATTGTCCTGCGTAAAAAATTCTACGTTGACTTTTCTTTGGTTTAGCTGGGGAGCGGATTCTCAGGTT
Source organism: Symbiodinium pilosum (assembly GCA_905231905.1). Classification (NCBI taxonomy): domain Eukaryota; class Dinophyceae; order Suessiales; family Symbiodiniaceae; genus Symbiodinium; species Symbiodinium pilosum. Next base: position 19,847 of record CAJNIZ010028757.1, on the reverse strand, counting down.
AGAGATCAGGTAGAAGCTTGAGTTTCAAATCCCTCTGTGGGGGTTCCCATCATAAGGAGCTTTGGGGTCGTATATGAAAGGGGTTTGGCATACTGATGCGCAGGTTAGGGAGATTCTTAAAATACAGTACGTAGGTGTTATGAAACGACGACAATGGCAGCGAGGTAGATGATCGCCATATTGCCCTAGCTTAACCTAGCCTAGCCTATCCTACCCGACCCAACCTAGCTGCTCCTCTAGTGTTACCTCGGTAACTGCTTTTTTGCACCATCATGCTGAACAAGCACGTTCATGGCAGTAGCTTGGACAATTAGATCCATGGTTCATGTTGCAAGCAAACAGTAATGTTCCTGGATTTAGTCGCACTTGAGAACACGCGGGATTCCCGCCTCACCCCAAACCCTAGACATCCTGGGAGTTAGTAGGGAAGACGGCAATAATTTAAAAGGGGGTAATATGGGCTGCATATTCCCTATTCCTTACTGACAACCAGTAAGTACGCCGAATTCCTAGAGCCTTAATCTCCAAACCACTAAACCCCATTCGCAACTCGTTTGGATCGCATGGTAAAAGCTGAGTTTTCTCCACCTGTGGAGTTTGCCGTAGCTCGATGGGCGCATGGAAATGACTCATACAATCTTGGAGTCAACGGGTACTGTCATGTATTCTTGCGTAAGGGTTCAAGGGTTGTTTGTTTTTGGCGGAGGTAACTTTTGCTTGAGGCCATGTTTTTTTTTCTGAGTAGGCTCTTAGGTTCAGGGATGTAGTGTAGGGTTTAGGGTTCCTAATTTGTGGAAAGCTTCTTGTGATTCAAGTTTCTACGTTCCTTGTGACTCAGGTTTCAGTGTTCCGTCTTCAGGGCTTTCCTGAGCTCATGATCATTAGGGGGGCCAAGCGTTCAAAACGCCTGTTCCCCAGGCATTGTTTCAAGCTGCAAAGGCAGTCTGTGGTTCAGATTGCAAGCCTTGAAGGCACACTTTTAGGTTCTTTTGGGGTTTAGGATTTAGGGTTTAGAGTTTAGGATTTAGGGTTTAGGGTATAGTATGAAGAGTTTATGATTTAGGATTTAGGGTTTAGGGTTTTAGGGTTTACGGCTTAGGGACCACCCCTGGCTAACTTGGAATCTGATAAGCGATGCATGGGCCACTGTCCTTGAATGGACAGCCCACCAGTGCTTTTTAATGAGCCACCCAGTAATGGTGGCAATAAGGGAGAATAGTGATTATATTCGGGCCCCTTTATGTTCCAAACTATACCACTATTACAGGGTGGGGGGTCCTCCTAAGCTATTCAATCAGTTAGGCCCCTTGCCTTCCTCATTAGTTCGATTCCAACCGAGCGGACCTTCAAACCTTTGACATATTTCGACCTTACCTGCCAAGGGCTGGGTGGTCAATTCAGGGCTCTTTGTTGAGGTCCCGATGAAGTATATATGGGCTTCTGACCAGCTACCAAAAAAGCGCCTCGCTGAAGGAGCATCTGTTTCTTGACAGAAGTTGTTGAGACAAGGGGGACATGCAGTTTCTGGCCAAGGCGCGGGAAACGCGACTTTCAACCAGGTAATATCCTCCAGCTTCTGCATTCAGCAAGTAGTATAGATCCCAACAGTGTTTCGTAAGATGCCCATCTAGCCCCTAAACCCTAAATCCCTATTTCATCTTCCTTCTTTAGAGTGGATTTACCATTACTTGGGTACTGTCCCTAGCTGTATAACCCCTAGAGAACCCCTACCTAGTTTTTCACCCTAAACCGTAAACTCTAAACTCTTAACCCTAAGCCCTTAACTTCAACGCGTACTCATCTTCTCGAAGATGGAGCCCTACATCTGCCTCCTGCAGCAACGTGGTCAATCAGCCTTCCGGAATCCGTTCAAGTCAGTCTCCCATGCTGGGATGCACGCTCCTTCGTGTTTGTCCGCCTGCTCTTTTACAGCTGGATGGTAAGATGTCATTGCTTGCGGGTGTTGTGCCGGGGTAGTCCCCATACCTTATTCCTCTATTCCCTACTCATCACTAAGATTGACAGCAGGCAAGTCGCCACAGGATCCTGCTATGCAAAGAGGGCTAGACATTAGACTCAGTAGCCACTATTCTTTTCGTGCCTTCCCACACACGAAACACATGGACCGCGATGAAGAGTGTCAGGAAATCATAGTGAAGTTTCAGCTGGCACTTCCGCTTGGTGTAGCCCAAGCATACGTAGCTTACCTGTCTACTTTGGATTTTGTAGGAGTGATGTATTTCCTTTTGCAAAGCAGGCAAATGATACTATAGGGACTTTAGTCTATGCTTCCAGGCTCGGGCTTAATGGGTTCAAGATTTGGGGTTCTGGGGGTTCGTCCGCTAGGCCCAAGTTCCAGGTTTAGGGTCCGGGGTTGTGGGGTTCAGGAGCTAAGCCAGTGAGGGAGCGGCCAATGCAATCTAAGGAGAAGAAAGGATGAGCCAAACCCTAAACCCCCAGATAGCAGTTTCCATTATATTTTCCATTATCCCAATGTATGCCCAGTATAACCCAAATAATCATAAGTTTGTTGTGGGACCCTGCACAGGGAAGGACTCCGCCCTTCTTTGCGAGACAGCATCAGCTTTTCACTTGTGCAGTTCTACCAGTAAGGGGTGGAATGACACGATGGCCCTAGGTGCAGGCAGTATGGGAGCGCATGGATGCCGCCGAGACCCTGGGTCTCGGTGGCCTTGCTAGCCGCTACTAGACAGGCTTTTCTGGAGTCCATGAAAGTCAGCAGCAATATCATAGTGTCGCCGGCAACTTCAGCAACACAATCAATCTTGTTTATCTATAGGTCTGACATGGTCTTTGTAATGTTGCAGCTTTTTCTGAGAAATGTCCAACTTTGGTAGCCACTCCTAGCACCAACGTTAAGCACGGAACGTGCCATTGCGAGCTTTACACAGCATGTGGCAAGAATTAGGATTGTTACGAACTGACAAAGGCCCCACAATAACTGCCCAGTCCATAGGCTTATGATTGAGCCACGCTCAATGTATTTTTTTTGGCAGGAACAGACCCCAATCAGAGAAAGATTGTCGGTGTGTAATCCCTACATAATGCTACTCTACATTTCATTTCTTATTGATTTTTTCATTTGCTTTTCCATTTCTGTGTCCAGCATATTGCAGTGGTTTCCATTTCATTGTACACTCCTTTCACCATAAGCCCTACATGATAGTTTCCATTTTCCTTTTCATTCCCTAATCCCTTTAAACCTGAATAGTATCAGGGCAGCCGCGCGAGGCTCTCTTGAAGTTTCAGGGCGAAATAAGAGACCTGTGCTGTAGGGGCCTAACTAGGGTTCAGGGATTAGGGCTTAGTGTTTCGGGATCTTCCTGCACAAATATGGACAATCAAATGGACAAGAGCATGAAAAAAGTACATGGACACTGGGATTACACCGCGATTTTAGGGATAATTACAAATATTATGATCCCAGATTCCCTTAAACTTTAAAGCCCTAAGTGAGATAGGATACCTCCAGTAGGCCTGAAGACGATAATGGTAGTTATTTAATTTGGGTACTGCCCCCACCCAGTAACAGTCTATGATAGGGGGAGGATGAAGGGCTATATATATATATATATAAGTATACATAGCAGTATCCAAGTAAGTCTTTAGGACCCTGTAGTACTTCTGAGGCGAGCTGGCGAGAAGTTCCACTGAAGCCGCTCTCTGCCTCAGGTTTCCGGAAAACCCTTCCTTCTGTGGCCGAGGACCTTTACAGTTGGGTTTAGGGTTTTAGGGTTTAGGGTTTTAGGGTTTAGGGTTTAGGGTTTAGGGTTCAGTTCTATATACCCCGAAAAGGCTTGCCTGGTAGGCTTTCACGGCGGCAAATCCTGTTTCAAGCAGAACGACTTTTCAATGGAGCGCCAGGCGATTCTGGAAAGGCAGCCCGAGCGTGGGCTGAGTTTCAATGGTGTGGAGGTTGTGGGTGTAGGATTTAGGGTTGAGGGTCTCCAAAAGTTAAGGGCCTTTTTTTTTGGGATTCCTACACTTTTTAAATTCTTATACGGGCACCACGATTTGTGGAAACTTTCATGCAAAAAGATTGTGGATTTCCTCAAGGCAATCTCTAAAGAAGGACCGTCACGATTCACAATCCATTTTTTTGCCTGATTTGCGTAAATTTCATTGGTTTGTAGTAGGGAATACAGGAATATTATTTGGGGGCCATTGGGATTACATACCCTTATTCCATGGCAAGAATCAGTAAATAAATCTCATTCAGCGCACGGATGGGCTGCCGCAACCTTTTCCCAGCCTGCTCCACGTCTTATATATCTCGCCTTGGCAGGCCTGGGGCCCTCAGACGAGCATCGCCACCAAAAAGATGCACGCGATTCAGGGAATATAGCGGTAATAGCGGGATAATGGAAAAGACATACAAACTACTATTTAGGGTTTAGGGTTTAGGAGATGAAAATTATGTGGGCGCTTCAAAGGGCGCTTCAGAATGCGACTTTTTCCCTGCAGAGCTATGCGACACCACATGAAAACAGTTTTATGTAGGGTTCCCCCATAAAGGGGGCCAGAATTTGTTAACCGCGCATGTAGATATGCCCATTCAGAAGAATCATGCAAGTACGTTTCTTTCGTTGCGGTGGCTGGTAGTCATGGCATTTTCTGACCGTTGTTCAGGGTTTAGGTATTCAAGGGATTCTACGGTTTAAGGTTTTTAGGGCTTTTAGGGTTTAAGGTTTTAGGGTTCAGTTTTTTTTTCAAATCTTATTTAAGGATGTTTAGGGTTTAAGAGTACCAACTCAGAAGCCTAAATGCCCAGCCTTGGGACCCTACAACCCACGTTCCAGTTTTATGCCCCTACACCTGCAGAGAGAGAGAGAGAGATGACGAGCTTAGCCCGCAGAAGAAGATGAAGAAGAGAGAGATATAAATGTAATACTTGCAGAGGGTATGTATTAGGTATCAATGCTTCAGGGAGTATGTACCACAAACCCTAAACCCTAAACCCTAAGCCCTTAACCCTAAACCCTTAACCGCTTTGACCCTTAGATTTTGGAGGCTCCTTCCTGCCCGAGCCGGAGTTGTCAGCCTTCGGGGACCTCGCTGAGGACGAGGCCGCTGTGGGGGCATGCTGTAGAGGGGTTACATTGTGGTTGCATTTAGGGGTTTAGGGGTTTAGGGTTTAGAGGTTTAGGGTTTAGGGGTTTAGGGTTTAGGGGTTTAGGGTTTAGGGGTTAGGGGTTTAGGGTTTAGGGGTTTAGGGTTTAAGGGTTCACGGTTTAGGGG